>CM068835.1:53309718-53529718 GCA_028554795.2 Sinohyriopsis cumingii | reverse complement strand
ATTAACTAGATGTGGCGTTGGTGGTTGGCGGGCGTGGAAGGATGATGACAGAACTGATGTTTTGTGTTTGTGCCAAGAGACAAGCTGTCATTCATTCAAAATGGCGTTGTTATATCTCTCGTAGGTACCTACTTTAAGGTTCGAGGGCACCATGTCGAGGCCTTCGCCGACAGCTTATTCCAGCTTGATTTTGGCGTATGCCAGTACCTCCCAATTATATCAGATAGTCTTTGGCACATCTTCCTCGTGAGCATTATTGGCTTCCACATTTGCTACAAGCTGCTTTCGCGCGTCAAAGGGTGTTTGTTTTTCTTGGATAACGTTTGCGTCCTCGCACCCATAATGGCACAGACGTACGTTCGTATGCTATCATTCAGACGCACCACTCCGGCTTCAGTAATGCGTTGTAAGATGTACACGAAATATACGGTCCAGCAATTGTCGATTACAGAGACTCTCTGAAAGTAGTCATCTAGAGTCATCTCAAAGCGCAATTGGCGTCCCTACTGCCCTGGTCTAATAGCATCTGCCATGAGCTGTCAAACAGAGGTAATTCATACTTAGCCTTCCTTATTGTATCGTTTTGTTCCGCCATGTTACATTATTTGCACAGACAAACGAATGTTAATATCAGCGTTAATTGCCTTCCACCCTCATAAGTACTATAATCTTTTCGCCTGGAATAGGACGTGGAACCGGTAGATGCTACGCGCCTTGGTGGGCAGGCTGAACAACAGCAGATGGTTGTGAGTACTGAAGCCGCTGAATATGGTTGCGCACAAGATGGCAAAGTTAAGTTGGTTTTGCCAGTGCCACATAATGTCATCCCCCGCGCTTCATGTTTGCTCGGCTTCATCGGACTCGATGTCCGGGGGAAAATGTTGAATATAATGATAGGAAATATCTGTGGATAATACGTTTTTGAGACCAGATAATAATGCTACTCCTGTTGAAAGGTTCTTTACAAGGATTCTGGCTTTTTCACAATTTAGAGTATATCAAAAATAACTTTTAAGGCATCCTTCCTCCTCACCTAATCACAGCTTTTTATCAGACTAGTTTAAACCTTGACAAAAAGGCTGAGAGTTTGCTTATCGAATAGATCACCTGGAGGATCAAAGTATCTCCCACTCTTCCCAGTGTTACCCAAGAAGGAAACTCTTACAACTACCGCTTGAAAATATCTCGGCCAGGTTGAGACTCAGCTCAATGCAGAGATCGACCAGCGGTGCTCTCGACAAAATGTTTGGACGATCGGTTAATGCTACTACGCTATGACAGCTGTGTCCATAACCGTAGCTTTATGAGTCGGGATCGCTGGTGTGGGCGTGCTTGCTACCATCAGTAGTTGTACTTATGGCTATTCTTCAGGGATGCGCGTCACTTATGTGTGGGATGTTCTCGCTGCCTAAGCAATTTACCGTCGGCCATTTTCGAGTGAAGGCCCCAAAGCACAATAAAATGTGGATCATAACTGAGACAAACTGAACTAAATCGCAGACCTGGTTTCACAAACCCACTTAGATGTCTCCTTGCCATTGGATGAGTGCACACTTGTGTTAAACTACGGCTCTCAAAACCGAAATACAGGCAGCAAATTGAACAGCGCATTTCGCGATAGCCATCAGCGAAGCCTAAAAAGTGCATTCCTCATCCAAGGTGGATCCCAGAAGATGTAAAAATACTAATGAGAAAGTAACAGAAAACAAGCATTAGGTGAAAGATTTCTGAACGGCTATTTACATAAAAGTGTGTAACATTTGCCATTATAGGATCAGTAATGTGTTATATCAACAAATGCTCTGTCGACATAAAATAAAGCAGATAACCGGGGTTTTCCTACTCTATCACCTCAGCCTCCTGCTGCACCATTCAACCTACTCCTTATAATCCATTGCCTCTTTCAACTCCATATGAATCGTGTTTTTACGTAATCACAAAGTCTGGAGAAAGTTAGCAAATTATTATTTGCCAGGAAAGTAGCAGTAGCAATACCTGATGTTATTCGAAACATGAAGGGATGACTATGTTGGAATGCTGACCAATCTTTTTTATTTCTAGCTGATCAAGCCAAATTAATTATTTTGCATTAGTCGGTTTGTTATTTGCTTTGCTGATCAAAATGTATAGACACAGTATCAAAGCAGAGATAAAATGAACGGGGTATTAATTCGAAAGAACTTCAAATCGTGCTATGTGCGTGTGCCGAAGGCACAATATGTCCACACACTTCGTGATTTCCATGTGCTCTTTAACAATCTAGTATTGGATTGCATTTGCAATTTTGACTGTAGGAGTATATTCTTTTTTTCCTCAACAATTTTTTGTACGCTCGCCAAGTTCTTTTCAGCCTTAGGAATTTCATTCCTTGTTACCACTTATTAACGATAGGGATTAACCCAAGTTTAAATTATCCTTTGTTTTCTATAAGCTGCTGTTGGATTCTTCGATAGTACCCATATAAATAATGACATTCAACATAAGAAAGATGTTATCACTACAAACAACATATTCGAATTCCTCTTTCAGAACTATGTATGGTTGAAATCTAACTGTAATGTTTTATTTTAGTTAAAACCTTGCTGCCCTAACATTAATTGTTCCATTATCATTCTACCAGTGTCTAATATTGTGTAATGGAGGTTTTGATTTGATCTCTATACATAAAATACAGATTACATAAGAGTTTGAATTTTCATTTTACCTCGCCATCACTTTATTTTTCAGACCATGTAGAAAAATCTCCTCAACCTGTTGCTTCATCTGCTAAAGGAGCATTCCAATTGCATAATATTTTGTTTCCTAATCTATTCCAATTGTTTTACAATGTTTTCATGGGTACTCCACCAATGACATAATTTAAATAATCTTGACCAGCTAAAGCTGTTATAAGCATATAACATTATACCGATTGTATTGATTCTGGAAAACTTAGGATTATTGAAATGCACGTTCGATATATCTCAAGAGATGCTGTCATCCACGCTATCCAGTTCAGTTGATTTTGCTGAACCGTCCTGCTTCAGTATGCCCAGAATCTGTTCAGTTCTCTTTGTCAGATTGTAAATGGAAGCTCTCGAAAAATGTTTGCTGTTTTATATATATTTTTTGGTGTTGTCAAATTTTATCTTCTGAAAAACTGCACGATAGCCAGGTCAGCTTATACATTCCCTATATCAGCAGGAGAAGGGTAAGGTACATGACTTGGTAGTAGGGGATTTGAGATGTACCTTCTTTTGAGAATCTGAAGTCCATTTATCTTAAACAAAGTGTTGAATAGCTGTACTAAGTATATGAAACTGACTTATCTTGTTCATATATAGTGAAGCCCGACGTACTGTTTCTCCACATTTTCACGTAATTATTTGTTTAACTCTCTCTTTATTTATAAATAATCTGTAATTACTGTACCTCTGAATATCTTAAACATGGCAATTTCTGGGTACAAATAATATAACCTGAACCAAATATCAACAAAAATAAATTAGACTCATAATGTGACATGCACACGCGATTTTCTTTGTTGTTACATACCAAATTTTTAAGGGAACAAATAATGTTGCTGCACATAAAAAGTATGTTGTGTCCCACACTTCTAACCTCCAAGTCCAGTCCTACCTATGTCAAAAAAGTGAAATAGTGAGAATTCACTTCTTTGTTTCGTCGGATACCAATCTTCGTAGATTTAATGATTGCCACAAACCATAAATTTAAAACTCAAGGAATAACGTTTTTCTTCTTCTGTAGAAACAATTGCAGACCTTCACCAATCCTTGAATTTAATTAAGTGTTAATGAAAATATATTATTATTCTGCAAAATCCAGAAAATTGACAACGTCTAAAATAATTGAATCGAACCATAGTAATTTAAGAAACACCGGGACAATAAATCAGAACCCAACCAAAGTGGCTGTTAAGGTACCTTTTTGCATCATGCTAATACCCTATTCCCAACCCAATGAGAACAAAAGCCTGGTTGACCCAAATTATTGGCTAATGTATTAACCAGCCATTTTATTATTCTGTTACGGAATCATTGAATGGCGGGAGGCCAATGAACGAATGCTTCCTGTGTTTGAATTCGCTTGCGACAAGCCTTGTGCGATTGTTGCATTATTTCCACAACCAGGTCCTGGCGGAATTCGATCCAAGATTTCATTTCGGTCCAAGGCGTAGTTACGTAGGGATACCGATGTATCCTTGTAAAATTCAGTTGTCACCAGTTGAAATCACCCTTATCATCCTCAAATTTTTAAAATCATGACGTATAGTCTAGTTGTTCTATTCCCCCACCCACCCTCGAAACAAATGTAGAAACACAGTTTAGTTTGTCTTCTCATAGCTGAATAAATATTACGTCACTGCAGTGTCAAGGTTTGCAATAAAATATAGAAGATATTCACAGACATGGACAATGTTAGGACAATCATCCGATGTAATCATGAGAGCAAAACACAGCTAGTTTGACTTCCATGTTGTTTCATCACTGTACTTTCTGTATTGCATTAATATATGCAAGTCTTATTGTCAAGAAAAGCTTTAAAAAATCGATTGTACCGAAACTATCACACGATAAATCAAAGACAAGCATCATTAAGGACTTGTAGGGATATCTTCCTTTTGGGTAGAAACATACATACAAAGTAATACCTCGAACATTCGCGAGGTTAGGTTTCAGAACCAGTCGCGGATCAGGAGGAATCGGAATGTTTGGTACGAGTCACTAAAAATTCTAATAAATGCTTATTTCTAGGGTTTAAACCCTAAATATGACCCAAATCATGCTCCCAAAGCACTTTAATTTCATTTAAAAGTTAGCTTAATACATTACCCTTAAAAAGAGAAATAAATGGTTGACGTAAAAATAGAGTACAGTATAGCCTAATGGGTATTTGCCACACTAGCACATTTACAGTATGGTACATGTATACATGTACTAATATTACCCCTATGCTAATTCATTGGCTGCCGTTTTCTTTTGCACTCACAGTAACGTAAAACCAAGTAACGAATGGGACTGTAAACTTAATGACTGATGTTTTCTTTGTCATTGTCAGGAAGGTAAACTAGGTAAACTTCATATGTCACAGAAGTCATATAAGGAAGGTACAATTCAATAAAATAAAGAAAACATGTACGTAGAGGGTACCAATGAAAATTTCGCGAATCCTTGAATTCGCGAATCCAGAAACGCGAATGCACGAGGTATTACTATACAAACATACATACATACATCCACACACGCACGCACGCACATACACACAATACATACATACATACATACATACATACATACTATTCATTACGTCATCCTTGAACAAGTCAGCAGTCTTGCGCAAAATACTAACATCTACATTTGAAACTTTACTTTCATAACGTTTTATATTTTGCTCTGAAAATTTAAAAGCAAGACACACCATATCACCAACTTGAATTTGTTCGTTTGTATCAACTATATTATCATCATGTTTGTATGAATAATGGTCACTATCTATCTCTAGGCAGTTACGAATGAAGTCACTTGGAAATAGTCTTGCACTTAACCGTTTGCTCTGATGCAGATTTGTACCGAGTAATATTACACAGTTATTTGTATAAAAAACGGAAGATTTCAAACACAGAAAATAACCGGAATAGGCAACTTCATAGTCAAAAGATCCAAGTAAAGTTGAATTTAGAAGACACCAGGGAAAGAGTTCATATGAATTGAAGAAAGCCAGATCCGAAATATTAAAATAACAGCTAAGACTCTATAGATCCAAAGAGGCTAAACTGACACTAAGTCCAGAATGTGATGCAAATTCAGACAGCAACAGTTTTTTTTAATATGTGGTAATATCCTTATATTTGGCAGCCTGATTTTTGGTAAAAAGGCAACATTTCATTGTTTGGTTATTTAGTTGTTTAGTTTGTTTTATGTTTTCAGCATCCAGTTCTGAAATATATTGTATATAACTGTTAGCAACCAATCAAGCCACATCAAAAATTTAAAAGTTACTGAGTGCATAGAATCCGACAGTGTCAGTATTTTGCAAGAAATGCTTTACTTTTTTAAAAAAATAATATGATTTCGGCCTGAAGCAAAAAACATCAGCTCAGTTTGCGATGCAGCATTAAGCTCTACTACTGGCATTTTTTTGAGAAACATCTCTCTAAGCAATCAAATTGTCAACAGGAATGGTAATAGAACCACATCATTACAAACATTTTATTTTCTCTGGTTACATAACATATCTGATGAACGCAGAAACATCTATTGCATAGACGACAAAAAAAGAATGAAGCAAACACTGGTTTTGGATCCATGGTGGCTATTACAGCCTCCGGATGCACGCAAGTTAAATATCTGATTCTGATAACCATTGTGGTTTACTGAAGTCTAAAAGCGTGTTCAGCTGCCGCGACCAAATAAAACATAACACATCCAACGTTCGAAGATACCTGTTCAACTTTGTTAGAGTCTTCGTCAGTTTAAAATGTGCTTCAAGGCAACTTTGTTAGAGTCTTGCCAGTAAAAAAAAAATGTCTGTCATCGCAACCTTGCTTATTAAAATTGTAACGACTATTACACCAATTACATATAAGTACTATGACCATATTGACTATCAACATAAACTATTAAAGACTTACTGCAATAGATTTTCACGGCATAGCCCTGTCGTAGACGACTTATAAAGAGACAACAGCTATATCGCATAACGATGTGCACCACTGATGCTGGCGTAGTTTTGGGATAAATGGCATGAACCTGAGGTAAAGATTTTCTCCAGATAAACGATGACGTTACGGATTTAAAATGTTGATAAGAAAAGAGATGATAAAGATGTGACGTTAGATCAAACGATTAGCACTGATTAAAATTTCATTAATAACGACAGCATGACAGAAAGCTAAAAAGGAAATGATACGAATAATATACATTTTATGCAAAATAGAGTTGAAGCTAAAAAAAAAACGCAAGGTTTTGGATGATAATAATTTAAAGCATAATAAGACAAGGGGGGAATACATTGGTAAAAGTTAATGGTTATATGACAGCTGCACTAGCTAAATCATGATGCTGGAGACGAAAAGCACCTTTTCTAACTATTTTCGCAACTAGTTGGGGATTCGGCTTCCAAAACTGGCAAAGCAATATTAATAATTCACATAAATGTGTGCATTATTATATGCATAAAACTGAATTAGAACCGAAAAATTATCTTATTTACTTAGTCAGTTAATTGCTAATTACAGGTGTTCTGCGCACATGCCGAAGGTAGAAACAGTTAGGCATAGTAGGGTGAGAGAATAACAAGTACTTTGACTTATTTGGTAGAAGATGAATTCTAATTCGTTTGTGTTTGTCCAAGATACTACGATTTAAGAAAAAGCTACTTTAATAAAGTTTATATTTACCTGCCTGTGGTAAAATTTGTATCCCTCGTTAGCTATACTAATATATTAATTATATAAAAAGTATCTTTCTTACTATATTAATTTGGATTTGCCTCTGAGGCAATCTTTGATAAGGCATACGAATTATACACATTCATAATATCATACGTTGTTTTTTTTTTGTTTTTTTTGTTATTAAAATACATCTAATTTTACACCGGATATACCTATATCGTATTTTATAATATGGGCAGGTGGCCTAAAGTATTCATTAAATTATTGTTATTCCTTTTATAATTCTTTGAACATTACATATGATGATAATAATAATGAAAGTGAAAGCATTGGCCATATCTTTCCATCACTTTTCATGTCTTGAAACTCATAGTCTTCTATTTGCCACACTTTTAGTTTATTATATATGATCTTTTCCATTTGCTTCTTCAATGTATCCTAACTCATTTTAATGCAAACAACAATTTCTTTAGAATCGAATGCATATCCTGTAGTTTGTAAAACATACTATTGTTTGGCTCTGCAGTGTTATTTAAGTTGGGAGTAACTTGCATGTTTGATCTTTTTTATTTTTCTGCCAGTTTTTTTGTCTCTAGACTTTAGTATGTTAGCTAGCAATATTTAATTTTGTATCCTATTCACACTTAAGAAATGTGTATTTCATCCATAGATTGGGTGGTGGTTTTTATTTACAAATAATATTAGTGATTAGCAGACAGAGGGATAAAAAGATGGTAAAAGACAAAAAAGAAGTGTCTGGTGTAACTGCTTAAGTACGAGAATCTGTAAACTGTACTCATTGTTTGGACACGGGACGCGATGGCACTTTTGTTGTTTAAAATAATCTAAGTGGTTCGTAAATATTATGGTGTAGGGGAAATGTATTGTAATACAAAAACATGGCTTAAAACACAGATTAACGAACCGTAATGAACAAATCTCTTAGCTTAGCGAACCGTAATGAACAAATCTCTTAGCTTAGCGAACCGTAATGAACAAATCTCTTAGCTTAGCGAACCGTAATGAACAAATCTCTTAGCTTAGCGAACCGTAATGAACAAATCTCTTAGCTTAGCGAACCGTAATGAACAAATCTCTTAGCTTAGCGAACCGTAATGAACAAATCTCTTAGCTTAACGAACCGTAATGAACAAATCTCTTAGCTTAGCGAACCGTAATGAACAAATCTCTTAGCTTAGCGAACCGTAATGAACAAATCTCTTAGCTTAACGAACCGTAATGAACAAATCTCTTAGCTTAGCGAACCGTAATGAACAAATCTCTTAGCTTAACGAACCGTAATGAACAAATCTCTTAGCTTAACGAACCGTAATGAACAAATCTCTTAGCTTAACGAACCGTAATGAACAAATCTCTTAGCTTAACGAACCGTAATGAACAAATCTCTTAGCTTAACGAACCGTAATGAACAAATCTCTTAGCTTAACGAACCGTAATGAACAAATCTCTTATGTAAAATACGTAGCGTCTATAAAGTGCAAACGAAAGACAAAAAAATGATATATTAAACAAATATACGAGAAAGCAACTTAAATAAACTGCAAATCTAGGAATGAACGTTGTAATCTTACCAAGTTTTAAAGTTAAGTACCATCTGTTTTAAAACGAATCAAAAGTTTCATCTACGGTTTCCATCTAGAATTAGCTCAGAGAGTTCGAATAGGCAATACTTTCAATTGTGACAAGCAATCTTTGATAAGGTTTTGTTCAGTCGACATATATATTTGACACTGATAATCTGATATTTACGAAAGGGCAATAAGTACAAAACAACTTACTGGGCGCTGGTGCAGGGCAACGTAAAAGTTCCCATTAATGGAAAGCAAGACATTTGATAGACTGTGTGAGCCGGTCATCAATCAATAAAACCTTCCAAGTTATTACGCCTTTGCAAATAGACTATCATCTCTAGGATTATACATATAAATACATAAACGTAACATTGCATTATTCGATAGTTTTATTATTAAGCAGACAGAACTTTAATCAACAGTTTCATTGAAAGCAGCGTTGAGCCACTGCTTTTTGTCTAGTTTTTGTTTAGCCTTTACTGCATTTCAAATATCAACAAATTCTAAAGTAAGCTTATTCCCCACCCCCAGCCCCATCGTCTATGCGATATAACGATCCATGCTGATAATCCAAGTTTGCCTGTGAGATTCACGTATTGTCAGTTACTACTGTCAAACGATATCAATAAAACGTTATTCGATCCAAGATTAAGGGCAGACCTTGGCGTATAAATTGATTGCCTAATATCTTACACATCAAGTTCAATACAGTTACTATATTTCAAGTCTGCGTTTCAAAAGTCGATCTAAATTCAATCCTTTAATTTTAACTATTTCGCTGTGGGGTGGTCTTCACAGAGGAGAAACCATTATGTGGTTGATACCAAGTAACCTCACGGAACGCGCAATATAAACGACTCTTCACTTAGATTGTACTTAGTACTATATCTTCTCAAGACCAACATCAGCTCTTGAGTTCCAGGCTTACAGTAGGTCATCGTTGTTATGTAAGCGAGAACACAAATCAAAGCTTTCCATTGTACAGGGTACGACTATTAAAGTTCTGGAATCAAGTGACCTCATTACCAATTCAAAAACAATGTACTTAGTATCTAACCTAGCATCTACCCAAGACATTGTTACCATCTCGGATTGGTCCTAATGGTCAGGCCTCGGATGCGGGAGGTCGCGGGTTCCAACCCCGGTCGAGTCATACTAAGGCTTATAAAAAGAGGGTACTAACAGCTCCCTCGCTAGGCGCTCAGCATTAAGAGATTAGTGTTAGGACTGGTGGGTCTGGTGTCAGGATAATGTGACTGGGTGAGACATCATACTACATGTCTGCAGCATGATGCCCCATTGCTAGACAACACTATAAGCTGTCACACTGCAGACATCGTAGCGATAGGACTGAAATTGTTTTAAAGCTACGTTAAAAATCCAAATCGCACACACACAATTAATAACGCAAGCTCAAGAAGTTTCTATATTCACAATGATCGAATACAAATTACCATGTTTTGCATTTAGTGACTAATAAAAGACCGCAATCAACATTTCGCTTCCAAGGATATATACTTATAGAAAGTGTTGTTGTTGTTGTAGAGTTTAACGCCATTTTTCAGCATACGATAGGCTATACGTGGCGGCTAGTAATAATGGTGGAGGAAGAACCCGGGAAAACCCCAGAAAGAACCACCGACCCACAAGAAGCAACTGGCAAGCTTTCTCACATACCCACGTAGGCCGAATCCGAGACTCGAACCCACGCAGACAGAGGTGAGATGGCAGTGATCAGTAACGGAGAGCGCTTTAGACCACTCGGCCACTCGGGCCTCCCACGCTATAGAAAGTGTAACATTAATCGAAATTGACGAGAACATTAACATGCCAGCTGGCTCCATATATTTATCCATGTCATACAAGATCTAAACTAGTCTTCACGAGGAATCAACGACAAAAACTTGTATGTTTGCGTACTTTTCTGTCTACGTTCCAGCATCAATATCAGCATATATAAATACACGCATGCTTATCTTTACTTATCAACTCTCAAATAAGCACAATTTGTAGAGAAATCAGCAACAAGCGGTGAAGAGAGGGCAATTTAATCGATTGTTGAAACAAGTTTCTTTGAAGGACAAATGTCAAATATTTCAAAATTGAAGTAAATTATCCTATTCTTGAACTTCAATCGAACTGTCACTAGTAATGAATATCACAAAGTTGACCCTTGGACCTATTTGTGTGGGCTGAACACGAACCTGTTGATGTCTAGATGGGTAAAATAGCATCAAGGTGCATCTGCAACAGAACAAAAGTTCTTCTGTGAAATGTTTCTGTGTTGCGTTCAGTGTAAACAAGGGCTAGTATGGTTTGTTTTTCTTTACAGACTACCAGTCCTTATGTTTGCGAGTACATGGATAATGCACTGTTGCTGTGTGCGAACGTTTGCTGGAACACGTACTAAGACTTCGTACCCGAGGGAATAAAGTCTTTCCCGAGCACTCCGGCATACGTTTGCACGGAGTAAACAGTGTATGAATGTTTTTCGTACACGATCAATGATCTTACTGAGCAATTTGCGACTAAACTACAAGAACACTGTGCAGAAAATATGTCGGTCCTGCCGCACTGCATACATAGAAATTGAGTATTGTCCCTAGTCAAGTATGCATTTTAGTATCATTACACGGTTGGATGGCTTGCCGTCTTTCGGGACAACATTTTCTCGCACCATTGATCATAGTGAATCCCATTCTACTAAACAAAGGTTGAAAAAGGTGTAATCGCCACACGATAACATCTTTTGATCTGACAGGTTTGACAGAAACCACACGTTTTGTGGCCAATGTTTAAAATACATCAGTAACTATTAGAATAAAGATACTTGTTTCCATATAAAAAACGAAAAATGATCAAGATGCGTTCACATCTACGTGTGTACAACAGTGGTTCTTTTTTGTGGGCGAGTTCAAATGAAGCATAAATAACTCTTAAAGCACCGCAACATTATATATGTAAAAAGCAACAAGAAGAAATTATTACATGTAAAAATATCTATTCATGTGACAAAGAGGTCGCATACAGCATGCAATGAAACTTTCAGAGTTACGGCTGCTTCGGTATAGCAAACAAAAAGTGTGTGTGTGTGTGTGTGTGTATATATATATATATATATATATATATATATATATATATATATATATATATATATATGCAAGTATACTTTTTGATGTGATTAATATAAAATGACACAATAATACGAGTCAGCAAGTACCCCATACATGCAGCATAGCAAGTCACATAAATAGTTAATGGAGTAGATATGGGGTACTTTGTGTCATCATGGAGTCTTACGAGAACGTCCACTCTCCAGCCATCTGGAATTGGGTCGGTATAGGGGAATTTACTGATAAACACGTCCTTAGGTTTAAGAATGTGAGACTGCACGGGGCTTTATGGGAGTTTTAATATTGTGGACTGATGATGCAAGGCAGGAAGAGTGCCAGTAGATATTACATAGAGAACCCACGTGACTGTACCTAATTCAGATAGGGGTTATTTTATAAATTTATTATGGTGGAGTCGATAGAGATACCCCACCACGCTCGTGAAAATATTCAAGGTGTATTTTGGAATGTTTTTAATGTGAATGTTTGCACACTTAAAAATTGAAAAATTATAAGCATGGCCACTAAATTTTTAAAAATCTGATTTTTTTAGAATGGCTCTTAAAATGTGTAAATGTTAAATACAATGTTTTTCTAAATTTCAAACATACATACATACATACATACATACATACATACTTTTTTGTTTGGTTGGCAATAATGTATAATATATCTATTTCAATGAAAATTGGCCACACTAAAAGGGCTGTTGCTTAACGTTGAGAAGGTCAGTTTGTTCGACCTTGTTTTCTGATTGATACCGAATGACATGACGATGGTGTGCGTCGTTTGATATACCAGACGCACGAACATGATAAAAATTCATATCAAGGTTTCTTACAGACAAGGTAAAGAACATGTTGAAAGTTTTACAATCATTATTTCACAGATTTGGGTATCTTATATGCTTTACATGCATATTTTAAACTTTGACCTGCTGTCGTTGAGGCAACCCAGGAATTAAATGGGGCATCCCGATGAAGCAGAAATAATATAGGGTCGCTGATAAAAAAAAATCTCGAACTGCTAAAGCGCAAACCAACTCTATATAACTTTTTCGATCCCAGTCTATACCAACAATGTTCTCTCTGTCATCCTTACATTCGCTTGTCACCTATAAGCTCGCCCAAGTAATTTTTCGGTGGTCATTTGGGTATCTAGCATAGTCGCTAAACATGCTATTGGACAAACATGACCTCACTTGTTTGAGGGATGTCGCCTCAGATTGGTTGCATAGGCGATGCTGAGATGCCTTGCGTGGAATGATGCGATCCCTGACTAGTCATCTTTCTATCAACCTCTGTTATTCCATTTTGGAGTTCCTGCTTTCTCTTCAGCTCGTCTGCCACACAGGACCAAATGACAGCTTAATTTTTATTGTCTGCAAAGGTCCTTTAAACATCATTTAGCTTAAAAGTGTCTACACCGACGGGACTCTTGATAGAATACACCTCTACCGACTAACTGGAGGCTCTAATATTTGTAAGGTGCACCTGTCTTACAATATGGCATATTGTCACCCAGGTAATTAGGGATCTGTTTCGTTTTTGTTTAGCAACACAGAGAACAACAGTGTAACTGTAAAACTTCTCTGATTCTACAACCGATGATGCTAAAATGTTTTATAAAGCACTTTTGTTTCAAGAAGCAACACAATAAAAAATATGAATTACTTGACTGAGATGAAGTTCAAAGTTCTTCAGGGTCAGGCTTACGTGCAATCTGATTACAATTAAATCTCCACTGTTATACATGAAGATCTGACAGCGACCGCTTAGGCGTCATGTTTTGGTAGCCTATGTTATTACCACAATCGCTAATTGTATCAATCAATTTGAGGAAGCCTTATATCTTCGCCTTTGGAGATTGAGCAGTGCGGATGAAGAGCATGAATGTATACTGAACGATGTGAATCACTTTCAGATTTTTGAAAGCTGCATTTCCACTGGCTAATTCAAAAGTCATCTGAACATGGCCCTTACGCGCTCGTCGTCAGATCTTCGCGTAAGCAGCGGAGATCTGATTTTAATCATATTTACTTACATGAGCTCCAATACTCAGTTTAATATTAACGAGAGTTGCTAAGCAGTCAGCCGACATAGACCAGACATAATGTGACAATGGGTAGCTATGTCCAGCAACATGTAATGTTATAATCTTCTCATTCTATCAATTCAACAGCCCTACTCCACCTCAAGCGAAAATAGGTGACAACTATTTTTGACATGGTGTTAAGAATATCCATTTCACAAAAGCAAGGATTTATTTAAGTTCGTTGTAAAATCCAAAACAAGAGAATCTCTCTGTACTCTACAGAATGACACAAATATCCACATATAATCAGGGTTTCACTTAACTCCACAATTAATTGGAATTTCACTAAATTTACTCTGATCTTAGGCTGATATAAATTAGAACAACTATATAATGAAATGATCTAAGCACAACAGACACAATAATTCAAACTTACAAACCTCAGCACCTTACAGTGGAGATAAGATTTTATTATTGAAAGTGAGCTTGTGATCATATTCTTGAAATCCCATCAGCGCTGTGGTTGTCGTCCCCCTTCTGGAAATAAGTCTTAAAGTTGCAAGGCTATAGGGCAAGAAATCAATGGTTTGTTTATACAGTGAATGTAACTCCCGTTAGGTGGTAGGCAAGGAATTCTTTAAACCAGACGATGTGAAGTCGTTATTTTTCTACAGTAGAATAATGCTGCTTTCTTTGAAGGAGGTTTATGCTTGAATATGCTGGTGAAACAGCAATCTCCTTTTCAAAGTTACGATCATGTAATATTGGCGCTGAACATATATATTTTAACTGTGTATTGACCATTTGTGTTCTTTTTGCTGCTTTCAAGGCAAAGCAACTGTGATAGTGATCCTGCTTTCTATACACATGTTCTGTATGAGTGTATCGAAGGTTCAATCAATGTTGTTGATATTTCGGAGCCGCTGTTCTAGAAATGTACTCTCTATTTAGAGTCGTGCCAGCAAGAATAGCTTTTTGTAAGATAATATTACCCTAGTCTTACTTGACCAGTGAATATAGATTTTGTATTTTAGTGTTTCCATACAAAAGTGGATTGGTGTAAAAGAACTGTAGTCACCGTAACTCCCATACATATAATAATGACTCGTTTACGCCTAGACACCAGTAAATTTAATCATGTTGTGTATTATATGGAATCGGCGATAATACAAGAGACAAGTAACAATTTCTAGATGGTTGTCACTTCATGGTCCAATTCGAGAGAGGAGCAACACGCGTATTTAATATTGATATATGGCTAATGTTTGTACCTTTTAATGACACACAACGGTGTGTCTATAAATTGAAGTTTAACTACCTACAGCACGAAAATGACAGACACTTTTACTGTCACGAGTTCGAGAAACGCTGTTGAACCGACACAAGTTACTTAAGTATCTAGGAAGTGGAAATTGGAAATAGAAACATAGGTGAATCAAATGAAAGAAAGAAAAAAAGAAAAATTGAAAAGCTGAAAAGGAATAAAAACAAGAAATTATGACAGTTCTGAAATGCTTGTTGACTTTAAAACTGAACACACACACAGATATATATATATATATATATATATATATATATATATATATATATATATATATATATATATATATATATATATATATATATATATATATATATATATATTAAATTCTAACTAGTTAACTTCTATTATTTATATAATCTAGCGCACACATAATTGTGTTACGGAAACCTTAACTACTGAAACACAACTAACTACTACCGTACAAAAACCAAATCACCCTATGTCAACATACCTTACTAATGGAACACTTAATTTACTACTCAAATACACAAATACTATTGAACTCATACACTATACTAAAATGGAGTTGATAAAATAATACAATTATGGTATAACAGCACACAATAATTTGAAATTCCTTTGACACGATAATAATGAAACAACTCTACATTGTGATCAGTTCAGCTGTTTTCGGAGCGATGATGGAGATGTTAACGAGTTCAACCTAAATGCAATATTCTCTGTATCAAAATATGTGTTTACCAGTTTGAATCGGATTAAAGTGTTGTCAGAATTGTTTGAATCGGATTAAAGTGTTGTCAAAATTGTTTGAATCGGATTAAAGTGTTGTCACAATTGTGATCCCAAACAACATTCAGAACATGCTAAATGTTGATTTGAATATTTCAAACACAAAAGACGTACTACAATGTTTCCGGAAAGATGTTGTTTTATATATTGCATTCATTGATGAAAACATTAGAATATTCCAATATCATTCCTAATAGCAAGAAAATGTAAAGTATGCAGTATGGGGAAGGATTATAATTATGTACAAATATATAAATTTACCTTCGACGAAACTCAAAGATCTCCTCAACTTCACAAGGTTAATGCACAACGATTAGTCAGACACAGAGATATCAATTGTGGAAAACAAAGTATGATTCAAAGCAGCACACGATGATTAAGTATATACATTATTTGTTTTGAAATCAGCCATTAGAATGGCAAACCTTAACATCGTCGGAATGACAAATTTTACGTCGGTCTTATACCATTTATACGTTTAAAAATAAATTAAAAAATGCTGCAAAACTAATCAAAATAAAAATATATGCTGTCAGTAGGTATTATTGTTTAAAAGGTCAAAAGACTTATTGTGAAGCGTAGAGTATGCTTTAGACATCTTGATACCGTTTAAATGGCTGACAACGATCAAGAAGGTAAATCCGCTTACTCTAATATTCATTCCTGTTAAACATTCATCTCGTGCTTTCACTTATTTCTATTCAAATATGGAGTACAAACTGTGAAACAAACGTTCGATAACATCGTCTATTTGACCTGTGACCTATGTTCATTATGTTGATATGTATTCTTTGTCGTAAAATTGTTTGTATTCAGCTTTACCTCCACATTGTGTAGACCTCCTAAATAGAATCAATCAAATAATTTTTCTTTGCTTTTTTGTACTTTATTTTACTTTTTCGATGTTCTTTTGACTTTCATTTAAATTCTTAACAATTTAGGAAAGAAACGAAACCTACTATCACAATGATTCTCAAAAGTGCAATCTACTCGTGGAATCACAACACACATAAACACACACGCGCGCGCGCACGCATTAAGATTGATCTCATTTGACTTTATTGTAATTGTGCAGCATCTATCTCGGTAGTGACGTCTCAATAGTTTTATAGTAGGATCGTAAGTAGGCCAATGATCATTTCATGTAAATCATCTCGGTTATAAACTGAAATATGTTTGATCTCACTACACGGATTACTTTTTGTTGGCTAGTAATATTTTTGCCTATATTCATTCCATCATGCTTCCACTGTACCCCTCGTTTACTTGCTCAGATTTCGCGTGCATGTTTATTTAAGTAATCTGGTGCAATTATATGTACCTTTGGCCCTATCACACGTACACATAAATGTGTAATAATCAAACTTTTAAATGTTGAAAAAAGTAGGGTTTCAATCTCGCACGAGTGAAACTGCTTATTAAAGGAACAATTTCAGCATCGTCGTATTTATACCTTCCATCTCTTCTGTTGATTTTCCAGGTGCACAAGTGTAGCATCTTATCAACTCCATTTAATGGAGTAGTCACATTTCAATAGTATTCTTGTACTTCGTCAACTCCATTTAATGGAGCGGTCACATTTCAATAGTATTCTTGTACTTCGTCAACTCCATTTAATGGAGCAGTCACATTTCAATAGTATTCTTGTACTTCGTCAACTCCGTTTAATGGAGCAGTCACATTTCAATAGTATTCTTGTACTTCGTCAACTCCATTTAATGGAGCAGTCACATTTCAATAGTATTATTGTACTTCGGGAATAAGTCAAGTGTTCCAGTAGTAAGGTCTATGAACATGGAGTGTTTTTGTTTCCATGCAGTCGTTGATATGTCTTGCAGTAGAAAGTTTATGAACTTGGAACGTTTTTGTTTCTATGCAGTTGTTGATATGTGTTACAGTAGAAAGGTCTATGAACATGGGATGTTTTTGTTTCTATGCAGACGTTGATACGTGTTACAGTAGGACAGTCTATGAACATGGGATGCTTTTGTTTCTATGCAGTTGTTGATATGTGTTACAGTAGAAAGGTCTTTGAAGTTGGGATCTTTTTGTTTCTATCCAGTTGTTGAGATGTGCTACAGTGTTAAGGTCTATGTTGTTTATACGCAGTTGTTGATATTTGTGTTCCAGTAGGGAGGTTTCAGTTGCACAATAGTTGGTGTTCAAGTGTAGATAAATAATCAGGGTCAGTCAATTGAATTTAAGAGTTTGTCACTTTCGTCATTGCATTTTGTTGTACAAGGCCGATAGGATCGTACTGTTATACACTTAGTGCTTCTGAACTCCTATTATGTATCTACCACGAGATGTAATAAGTTTTCAATAAAAGGAAACGATGCTTCTCAAGTTTCCTTAAAATGAAAAATTTATTCAACGAGTGATATATAAAAGATACAGCGCACATGCTATACATATTTTTTATTTATGTCACATGCAAAAACACATACTTGCCTTTGAACGGAAATTACATTGAAGACAGGCTACTGTGTATTGAAGGAGTGAATGAACCTTTCACATTGTAGCCACTGTGCCCGCTACACAATGTAGTTCTGTACCTTGTGTAGCAATTCACACTCCCCTAAGCAAATTGATTAATTCATATAGATTAAATGAGTATAAGACACGCTTATGATTTAAACACATGGTTAGCTACTTGAAGGCGAAGGTAGGGAAATGAGTGTGGAATAAACACTAAGCGAAACGACGAACCATCAAGAGGTAATTCAAACATTTTAATGTATCTACATTTAATCTAAGACATTATTCTGATGTAGTTAACATCATGAGCGACCATACGATTGTTTTATTTATGATACATCTCTATCTTACCCCTTTCCGTTGGTCGGTTGTATGTACATTTTAACATCATTTGTAGATTCAGATTCATCTTCGCATGACACAGGCAAAAATACACTACGCTCGTTTATTTACTGATTTTAGCCCTTATCTTGCTACGATGGTCAAGAGAGAGAGAGAGAGAGAGAGAGAGAGAGAGAGAGAGAGAGAGAGAGAATGTTGTTTGGTGGTTAAGCGATTATTATATTAACGGCACTATTGTTATTTCAATCCCTGTTTTCCCTTTTGGTCGATTAGTCTGCTGATTGGCCAACCAGCACAGTGGTAGAAGGGGGGAGGGGGGCATAATTCAGACTTTTCATATTTAAAAAAAATCGGTCTTTTAGAACTTATTATGAGTTTAATATATAAAAAACAAGCATTAGATAGGTATAGGTTATTCAAAGAGTACTGAAAAATATTGATTCCAGAGTGCATGTGACAAAAGATATCCGAGCTTGCCAGGGAATCCTACGCCACATGTGCTAGGGCCCAATATTATTCAATACCCTGTCAATAACCTTTTGTTATAGACTTAAGAACAATCATATTAATTCTTCTGCTCTATTAAAGGAATAATACAACTGAAACAATACAATTATTTTGTTCTATTTCATGTTTGCTTATTCTTCAATTTATGAATGAAACCTGGGCTCCATGCATTAATATTCACTATTTTACTACTATGAACGTGCTCTCAGCAGTGAACAGAGCTTAGCTTGTTAAAAATAATAGAATGTTGTGCAGCCAAAGAAAAACAACGAAATATTCATTTGAAAAACAATTGATGAAATGTTTTCTGTGTCATGTGATCTGCATGATTTTATTTGGTGACTCTCAGGCTTTTGAGAGTGGTAACTTATATTTCTGATGGAGTGATTCACAATTCTACGCTGAAGTCCCGCATTTTCACCAACAACCTTCACAAACGTCCACAGGGTATTGTGTCCCATTGGACATGGGTAATACTTTAAAATAAGGATATATATTTATTTTGAAGACGCTGTGTTTCACGATATTCTAAGTAGGGTAAAAAACCCAAAAAACCATGGTATTCAGAGTGAATAAAAGTGCATCGTTTACACGAAAAGGCACGCTTATGCAGCAGATGATTAAAACATTGCCTCTTTCTCTCTCTTATTGTGCTTTTTCTGATTTTATATGACATTTTTCGCGTCACCTGTATTCATTTTTAGATTTCTCTTCTTCAGTCAGTTGACTATATAAATGAAAATGCTCTGGACTCATCTCGAGCAAACTATTAAAAACGTCAAAATTTTGGACGCAGTCAGCGTTCGCTGCCATTTTTATTTCGACGTAGACAAAAACAGCTCTTCGAACGCGGGCACGTGACAACCATATCAGGAAGTGGTTAATATTTTTTACTTAACTCCGGTCAATACCGCTGGGTTAAACTAATGGGACTATCTATGAAGTATATAATAAATTACAGTATCTGTGCCTTGCAACCAAGAAATTTAACATATCGTGTCGACAGGCTATTGCAGCTTTGTATCATTGCTATCACGAACACTGTAGATGAATCCCAAGGAATGAGCACACATACCGTTACGACAAACCAGATTCTTGTACGTTACTCGGTGCAAGTTCAATTTCAAGGATTTTATCAAACCCAGATTAGTTCCTCTCTTTTCCCTTATTGCTGCGTATTGTTTCTCTTATGCATGGCGGATGGGGGGGGGGGGGGGAAGCAGAAATGATTGCGAAGACATTTTATATCATGTAAAGCTAATTTAGAAAACGGGGATTATTAATATTTTTCTTACATCACTAATGATTAATAAGTGTAAATTTGTCATTTATCAATTGAATCGATGGCATACAGCTAAGAAATGTTGATGCGTGGGTATATTAAATTGATTTATACCTACGCCTTAAAAGCCACATTTTTTAATGTATACGATATAAATATAGCATATATGTATAGTATGTACACTTTATCAATGATATACCACGAGATGTATACATTTTTCATTAAAAGTTAATGAGGCTTGCCGAATTTCTTTTTAGTGAACAATTTATACTACAAATGGTATATCAAAAATACATCGACATTATTTACATATATTTTATTTCTGTCACATATTAACACATCTATTTGCATTTCCAAAGCAGTTAAGTTTGACTGCAATGAACTGTGTCTTGACGGAATGAATGGAATGAATGAACTCTACACGACCGTTTCCAGTGTGTCCGCTACAAAATAGTTCTTTACCGTTTGCGAGTAATCGCAGTCCCATTTGCATATGATAATTTGCTTCTTTTTTTGGTTATATTTTCATTCATATTGATTACATAAATATAAGACACACTTATAATTTAAACATGATGGAGGGTTTAAATCAAGAAAGGGGGAGCACTACAACCACAGCATAGTTAAGTACTGGAACACTTGAGCGCGCAGCATATTGAAACGAGTAGGAACTACAAACTAGGCGAAATGATGGAACTAGCAAGAGATAATTCAAACATTTCAATTGTTACAGTAGATCTAAGTCATAATTATGATTTAATTATCATTACTACAGAACATGCAATTGTTTCTATCCTCCATTTCTATCCTTTCCCTTTCCTTGCTTTGTGTTGACTATATTTTGCCGTCATTCATAGGCCCAGAGACATCATCGCATGAAACAGGAGAAACTCCGCCAAGTTCGTTTTTTCGGATTTTCACTGGTAAATTTCTACGATGAGAGAGAGAGAGAGAGAGAGAGAGAGAGAGAGAGAGACATGTGGTGGTGGTGGTAATGGGGAGACCTACAATAAAAGAATTTATTCGTAGCCCATCCCTATGTTTCTTTATTGGTTAATTAGTCTGATGTCTCACTAACTAACAGAGAAAGACGTGGGGAACTGGTAAAGTGGCCTTCGGAAATTTTACTATTAAATAATCTGTTTTCAGACCCTTAATAATAGGTTTAATAAAATAGCAAGAAAGAAATAAAACAAAAATATGCAATATGTGTCTTCCTACTCATCAAAAAATGTAGAGCATAATCATGAAAGGCTATTGAAACTTTTTCAATCTTTGGTATTGAGAACACTGAATTAAAATCAAATAGAACGTGTACACCTAACCTTTACGATGTCGCAGGTTGTTTTAGGTCACTTGGTGCAAGTTCAGTTTTCTTTTTCTATCTCGTTCCACAGATTGTCCTGTATTCTCTCACTTATGCACGAGAGAGAGAGAGAGAGAGAGAGAGAGAGAGAGAGAGAGAGAGAGATCAAATGGATAGAACAAATGATTTCGATGAAGTTGTGTCCCATGTTTAGTTCATGTAGGAGACGGGGATTATTAATATTTTCGTTATTTACTTAATGATTAATCAGTGTAAATTCATCAGGATTTGGATGATATCAAAGCGATATCCTATTGTTGAAACACAGCCTAATGCCGAAACAATTTTTATATATGCATATTAATGCGTCATGGGCGGATCGCAATATAATATACCAATAGTACTGGTGTATCAAATTGCTTTATACCAACACTTTAATTGCCATTTTAATAATGTGTGTGTGTGTGTGTGTGTGTGTGTGTGTGTGTGTGCAAAAAAATATAAGAACAAAACGAAACAATCAACAAGTTAATAAATTTAATAAAATAGAGCGAATGAAAGTAAAGGGAAACGAATGGTTTGGTTTGGTTTGGTGTTTTACGACACAGTAACACAAGTAGGTTATTTAGTATGAAGGCAGTTGGAGTTAAAGTAACTTGCCCAATGACACACCACAGTTGCTGACACAGGCTTGCCCGATTGCAGGCTTCGAACCCGCAGTCACCGAGACAGCCGGCTATCAAACGGGAAATGAAGAAATTCGGAAATAAGACAGATAAAACAATGGTCAATGTCGGTCACGAAAGTGGCCATGGGCAAGACAGTCAAAGATGAATCACAACGAAATTATCAAAACGGGATAGAACAACATCATGTGTACAGACTGGCGATATTGTGTTATAGCACCTGAACAATAGAACAACATCGTGTGTACAGACTGGCGATATTGTGTTATAGCACCTGAACAATTGAACAACATCGTGTGTACAGACTGGCGATATTGTGTTATAGCACCTGAACAATTGAACAACATCGTGTGTACAGACTGGCGATATTGTGTTATAGCACCTGAACAATAGAACAACATCGTGTGTACAGACTGGCGATATTGTGTTATAGCACCTGAACAATAGAACAACATCGTGTGTACAGACTGGCGATATTGTGTTATAGCACCTGAAAAAAATACAGAGAGATAAATAACTGAACAAACCTCCAGCAGTTTGGATAGAAACAACCGGTAACTAATGAACAGCATACAGTAAAAGATTATGTTGATAGGGCTTCAGCTTGTAATATTGCGGAATTAAAAGATGGACTTATTAAAAAGTGTGAGTCCATGCACGGCGAAAGCAACAATTGCCAGCTTTTAAATTACCTGAGACGTTGTATAATAAATGGTAATGAAACGTTTCAAAAACGTGAACACAGTAAATTAAACTGTGTCCCTATATGTAGTTTTCAGCTTTAATGTTCTGATGTTTTATTTTTGTTTGTAACGTTTACTCGGGACATTTCCACCAACTTTTCGTAAATGTCACATCTTAAGTCGATGATCAGATACAAGTTGTAATCATTTTAATATTCTCGAACACAACTCAGTCTATAATTAACGCTTGACTATATACCTCATGTGGAATAAATGAACATAACATGCCATTTTTGACTGAAATGCATTACTTTGTATATTATTGCACGTTGAAACATTTTCATAGCGTAGAACGAGACGAGTATTCACAGACTGGTAGACTGCGTGCTGTTTTGTATCCGCTAAAGATCTATTATGCAAGGGGCCTTAATATAGAACTTATAAAAGCCCAAATAGTTTTTCTGTTGATCGCAATGTAAAATATTTGCATATGAAGTTTTTAATTTATTAATAAGAAGGAATTTTGTAGTATGCTGCACACTAAAACGAGTTACTATGAAAAAAGACGTATATTAAATCTGCATTAATTACTGGCAGAGAAAAAAAAATGTACACTCCATCAGAAACGTAAGTTACAACTCTCAAAAGCCTGAAAGCTACCAAATACAATCATGCAGATCACATGGCACAGAAAACATTTCATTAATTGTTTTTCATATATATATATATTTCGACCATCCCCATCTGATATCCCTAACACTTTTCTCATTATTATTGTACAGCAATATCAGAAATGAAATATGTATGTGGTTTAACGGTACAACCCTTGTTATATTAGCACCGATTACTATTTAAGTTCTAAAAGCATACAAGGTAAAATTGATAAAGCACTACCAATGAAAAAGCCAAGTACGTACGCTTACAAGGTAAAAAAAAATTGAAAATGATGTTAAAATGCTAACATCCTAAATTAAATAGTTTGAGAAATTCATTGGCAGACAGGACTAAGATGTCTGTCCGTGGTAATTCATTGGCAGACAGTATTAAGATGTCTGTTCGTGGTAGGAATTAACTTGTGAATACGGATAGGAAATGTTACAATTTTGGTAACGCAGTTTTTGGTAGGCAGTTGGCGCCGATATGATTACACTGGAGTTTTTGGGAGACAGTTGGGGCTGATATGATTACATTTTTAATGTTAGTTTTCGTTTTATAGAAAAAGAAAACATACTATTCCATAAAACCTGTGGTGTCTGCCTGAAAGAAGACTCCTTTTGTATCAATGTGGCATGATCGCAGTGGTATTTCGTCTGCTATATGGATTCAATCAAGCAGGTAAAAGAATATGTCAAGAAATGTTAATGCGCATTGATTTGCAAGATTTCTCACGGTAAGACGTCTGCTTTTATTTCACTTCCGGTGTATCTAAGATGCTGGCCAGTTATCTCACTAATTTTATCCGAGGTAAACAATAATTTAGCAATGACAAACGCATTAGTTACAGTGGCACTTGTTGTGATGGAGGCGGTGGTGGTGAGTAGACGCGCAAGAGGGAGAGGGCTGAGGATACGAAGAAGTCGAATGAATAAAAAACAGGGAAGGTAAAGAAAAAGAGATTTAGCCTTTAAACAAATAGTCTTGGATAATATAATACCTGATTATTAAGGACACATAAATTCTTCATTTAGCTGAAAACTCATCTAATGCGAAATAGTATGTGGTATAAGCGGAACATAGCAATACTGCATGTGGGATTAAGCAATTCCTTTGCAATAGGTAATATTACAGATAATGATTATAGGTGTCGATGCCCGAATTGCCATCAATTTTATCACCCATTTCAAGGGATAAATATGCAAGACATTCGGTCATATAATGTGGTATATATCACAGTGAGTCCCCTCAGGTCATTGATGTATCGTCAATGTTCAATCACGTCACAACTGCAACTGACCACATCCTGTACGGAAGTCCCCATCTCCAATAGTAAAGACGTCGTTGTGCCCTTTTATAGGTACGTGCGTGGGATATAGTGATGGCAGGTCAGCGTAGTCATTTATGCAATATTTACTGATAGTTTATATTAATAACCTCTAACTACCAATGACATTACCTTTTATCACCAGCAGGAACGAAGACATAGTTTTATGAATTTAGATATGCATTTCACTGGAGTTCCTAAAATTGTTCACGCTAAGCACAAAATTACCATTATTACTACCTAAATGATTGCAATGAAGCCGTGGGAAAACATCGTCATTAATCATTCGAAACAAGTTATATATATATATATATATATATATATATATATATATATATATATATATATATATATATATATATATATATATATATATATCAAAATACATACATACAAGTGTTTTTGTTTCCTTCATTAAAGCGCATCTATTGTGTCTTTTGATTTTATATAACTACAGTGAAATATTGATTGTCCTTTCGCTGAATACATCAGAAAAATGTGTTTAACTTAGTCTATAAGTCATAAAATTAGTGTCAGATTCGCATATAATTACAACAGTACAATCATTCAGATACTAAATCTTATAATGGTTACGTAATAACATTATGATCTGTGAATGGATAAAATGCAAGAGAAGAAAGCAGAATTTTTGTTTCACGCATGAATTCTTGCAAATTTTAGATATCGGAAACATAATTTCATTCCTCTGGCAAATAAATAAATAAACTATGATAATAAATAAATAAATAATAGTAAAAAGAGAATGAAAAAATATAATCTTTCACTAGGTGCACAGAACAAGAATAAATATAAGCGATAAATAATATCTTTATTTATGTCTCGATGTTTAGGCTCTGTCTCTATTCACATTTGTATTTCTATATCAGAGAGAGAGAGAGAGAGAGAGAGAGAGAGAGAGAGAGAGAGACAGAGAGAGAAAGAGAGTTGACAGATTTTTAAAAAAAATCTTCTGTAACTCCATGTATGGTTTTAAGATAAAGTTGAATGATTGTTACGTTTGCCAAACACTTGAGTGTTATAACTTCATGTGTCGCTTGAAGATAAATTTGTATGATTGTTACGTTTGCCAAACACTGGAGTGCTTAATAGACATAAGCAGCGATAATGCGGTCGTCTTTGTATAGTGACATTTGGGTTACTTACATTGTCAAAACTTTTGTGTTTATGGCACATTTTATTAAAGGAATTACATCCATCCAAACTTCTTTACCTGTGCCGCTTGCTGCGTGCATTGAACGGCGACTCAGTGACCGTACAACCAAAGGAGAAGATCAGAGAGATATCTTTCAAAACCTAAATTCCAACCAACTCGGCATTTCACAGATAAAACTAATAAACTAAGATTAAATTAGATGGATAGGAACATGGTCCCTGTAATTTAATACATACATACATGAATCACATTTAGTACAACAGCTCAACTCAGTGCCCTCCAAAGTAATTTTTGAAGTGCGTTATTTACTTTTAAATTGATTCCAAGTACAACATGTCAGAGGGTCTTATCTCGTTTAATGAGACTTAAGAAATCAAATCTTCACTTCAAACAATGACAATACGATAAAGTTACCAGTGCTTTTAACATATAAAAATTGAATTCCATTGGTAATAAAACAAATGTGATAATGTCACAATAGTATAAATGATAAATCAATTAAAAGAAATCAATCTGCATTTTTGAATTTGTTGAAAGACGTCTAGTAACCTTTGATTTAATATTTTTATATTTTTGTTCGGAATTTTGGGAATGTATTTATTTATGGGTTCGTTTTCCTCGAACAGTGTCTGTAATTCATGTCCCACAGAGCCTGAATTCACCAGTCTCTCAATATTATCTGCCGTACTTTTCCTGAAAACACAGAGTGAATCTAATAATACTTGATGAAAAGGTGCATATTTGTCTAACAACCTGTATCCATGAAATAGTCCGGATTCATTGTCAAGAAAGACTAGATGACCATCAGAACTTTTCTCCAGGTTATGAGCGGGTCTGTTCATCATCTGGTCATTCCATTGTTTGTTGAACATGTTGTTGACCACTCTGTCCAAATTGGCTGTTAGATAATCAAATATTATCAAATCAGACCACTGCAAAAGTTCACAAAGCTCTGATTTGGTTTTTTGTCTAAGATAGTTTAAATCCGGTTGTAAACGTTTGTCATTATAGTTCCTGAACTCGTGTGGAATATATGCTGGGCTAAGTCCGTCAATCCACTGAGCGAAGATGACTGGTTTTTCGTCAACCCACTGGGAATGCATCACTTGTGGGTGAACCATCTCCCATCGCGCTCTTTTCTGGTTGACGAGTTGTAGTGTTAACGGAGGCACATTGGACATGCCCAACACTTTACTAAGATAATAGGAATACATTTCACCCTGAATTTGGTCTATATTAAGTCTGTACCTGGCACATGTTTTACTGGCATCATGGAATGTCAACAATCGGTTTTGCATGCGCCCGCATCCTTCCTCTACTTTAACTATTTTTTCATTTCTTGCCTTCACGTTCCATATTTCATAATCTTTTATTGAGAAGCCAGTGGGGCACATATTTTCTACAGAGGGCGCCCAAAATATACTATCAAGGATGATATCGTCTACTGCAAGTCGCTGGGCAGATTCGTTATTACTGAAGGCTTGAAAACTTGGATCGTCTTTTCTTTGCACCAAAACAATCTCAATAGCCGATTTATTTTGTGCATTGTGTGTATTTTTGTTTAAATGTATCCTATTTCCTCGACTTTTTGGTAAATTGTTATCGTGTTTATACTCGCTGATCGTGTCATTGTATACTAGTTTATTTTGTACGGAATCGACAAACACTAGCGACTCTGATTGTTTTATGGGAATCCGATGTATGCGAGCTACATCTTCAGATTTGCGTCTAATATTCACTTGAGTCCTTGTATCTTCATTATTTAGATCAGGTGATGATAAAGAAGCTTGATCCTGCACAAAAATTAACTCCTGATTCAGTGATTCTCTTTGTTCGGATTCTTGCCAACCACTTTCGATTAGCTGCGGGCTTCTTTGAAACCGCGGGATTCCGGCTGAGTTCCTATCCGATGTCGCAGGCAAGGATGATACAGGCAAATAGACCAAAAGGTTGAGGAACACCCCCAAAGCAAAATGTAACCCCATAATCAGTAAAACAGCAAATAACTTCATCACATTCCAGCTGTACACCTCAGTCTTGAATGACGATGAAATTGTCCAAGAGAAGAATCAATTAAAGAAATTATCGGTGAATATACATCCGGGTGAGTGAGATTCCAGAATCTGCTGAATCAAAGAAACGTAAATCAATAACCAGCATAATACAAAATAAATTAGAAACTGAAAAAAATAAACTAGCTCGCATATATAATTAACACGCAGGTCAATCAAGTCAGACTCACAAATACATCTGCAAAACTATTTTGCATACGTTAACTTATCAAATGGGATTCGCGCGATCTATCCCTTTTGCGTAATGTATAAGTATTTCCAGTCGTCAAATTATTCCTCTTGCAACTTATATCTACACATCAGTTATTACATCTCGTTGGTGTGTGACATTTATAAACGAATCATTCAATTTACCTTGATAATGTTTTCATTTATTCACCTGATTGCACTGTGCACGAGTAACATAATTCTTTGATCAGCTTCCCCCAAGAAACACCACAAATTTCACTCGCCACAGACATAATTCCTATAAATCACTTCATTAAATCCGAGTTCGAATTTCTTCATGTTCGCTTTGAATCCATCAAATCTTCATCACATCATCCGTTAGTCAAGGTGAGGTTCGATTCAGCATAGCGTCATCTGGTATGCAATAGTAAGAATGACGTCTAGTTCTGCATAAGCCTCTGTATCCGCCCTCAAGTCGTTCACATTTATGTCGATACGTTTCTTATCTTCATAGGACTGATAATTGACTTTTGAATAAACCCGTCACCTCTTTACTCGTGTCTGCTACTGCTAAATATAAAACACATGTATATGGTTCTTTTGCTATCAGATAGATCATTTATGTTAAACGTGCTGTCATTCATCATTGTTAACCGAAATTGTCGTTTGTTGTATTGAAGGAAGATTCTAAGTATATCAATTTCAACGGGGCTGCGCATGTGCCGAAGGTTTGGGGCGTAACAAAGCTATATTAATTGAACAAGGGATGACAGTCTTGGTGGGATTGTCAAGCTTAAATCTTTACGATGTGAAAAAAGAATAGGCGACCGTATTTTACCCCAGGAGGGAACCTTCTATGTATTGTCAGCCTGAATAAGTCAGTATCATTAGAGATCAATAAAATATGAAGAACAGATGTCGATTCAAATGATTTGGTTATTTGGATTCATTTTCGTGTGAGGCGTAAGATTTTTTGTCAAATAAAATACTGAGGTGGATTCAAATCATAATATGGAAGCAGGTAAACTGTGCACTGAGTCAATGGCGTGGAGACTGCATAGGTAATTTACTGACCAAGTTAAATAAGATGCTGTAATAAACAAAACTACAAACGATTCGCGATACGCCCAAACGAAGAACATGAGCGTGGAAATTTGCGGATATGTGCACACAGAAGGTCTTCGTCATATTATGGCAAATGCATATAAATTTGTAACTCGATGTCACTGCCCATTGCACCATGGCTAATAACTTCGATTATCAATACACACAGATGTCTGCCAGATATGGTAGAACAAGATATATCAATTATATCATCCACGTCAACATTCGTATCCAGAAATATGAATAACGTAACTTGAAAGAAAATAATGTATTTTTCAAAAATAAGTAAATTATATTATATTATTTTCTTAAATTTCATATTTCTTAACAATACAAATCAAATTATTACTTTTCCATTAGACTTTTACAACATGTTAGATATAGGATCGCACTGTTCTCAAAATGGTTCAATATCGGCTGTATTATGAAGTCTGAAAATACATTCCTATGTTTATTGAAACTAGAGTTCTATTTTAAATAGCAGCAATGACGCGATAATGCAATCAATTACTTGGTCGTCAATATAAAATGATGTTGTATATTTATGCTACATTATACAAATGTCAACATTATTCAGCGACGTTTCGTCTACATGATTGATTATCATTCATATGTCTAATCAACTTGTATATGGGGCAAAATATTATGTTCGGAGTTGTGCACTATCTGTCTTATCTAACGCAATCAGACTTTTAAAGATAAACTATTTCCTAGCAGTCAAACTAGAGGAAAACAAATTAGTTTCAGATCAGATTGTCCGTATTGTCTATATATATATATATATATATATATATATATATATATATATATATATATATATATATATATATATATATATGTATAATCGTTGCATCTAATGACATAGTATGGTATTCTAAGTTAAGTCTTCTTGTCCTATTTCACAACGGCCTGATAAATATATTGGTATTACCATTTCATGGCCTGGTGAAAATGAAACCTGATGATGGATTGTAATACAAAACTCTGAGGTAAATATGTTGAATGAGATAGAATAAACAAGCATTATATGACGGTAGTATGGAATTTAAGCATGAGTCATTTTTAGCAGCAAAATCCGCCAAAGATATCGACTATGCCTTCAGAACCACTGCACCCCACACTCAGATTGCTTCCAACCCGTTTACCTGTAAAATGTTTTACTTTATATTTTAATGGAATCTATTGGCATGCGAATAAATAGTATTTGCGTGCCATGCTTTCTTAACGTATTCCTGTTTAAAACATGAATAAAGTCAAAAACATAGATCATATTTTTAACTTCTAGATCAACACAACGGTGTTTGCAGAGTTCGTGTGCGCTGTCCAGTAGACAGAGTGACCCAATTGTCATTAAACTCGTGTTTTCGTACATCAGAAAAGGTTGCTTCATTGCTCTGGATAATTCATTATCATTAGTAATTTCCCATCCTCAGAGCATAACTATCTGAAGAGGTCGAAATTTCGGCTATATCACACTGCCTTCATCACGTGACCGTTATAAGTCACGTGATCAACATTAGTCGCTTATGAAAACAGTGTGATATTGCCGAACACTTCAAACTCTTAAGCTGTTTATGCTCCGAGCATGGGAAATTACTAATGACAATGTTGGCATGATCCATCATGTAGTTTTGACACAGTCGGCATTGATTGTAAAACTCTGAAGTAATTCGCATTACAATGAGGTGAATTATAACGTTTTGCTTGTGCATCGCTTATCACACGTCTAACAAAATCTAAAATTTATTTTAGTCTAAGATTTCATGTCATTCATGTCATCAACACATTTAAAAGGTGCCTTGTATTGAAATCTGAATTAATTTTGGCACAGTTCTTCTGATAACATCGATAATTGTTTCTTCATGATGAGATCGTCAAACGAACAAAAGCTAGTCTTCAGCCTTGTAGACAATATTAAGAAGGGTTACATTATATCAAAAGGAAAAATATTTTTCAGGAAAATAAAACAATATCAAAATTGAATTTAAATCAGGTGTTATTAATTTTTATAATAAAAAATTGATGTCACTAAAGCCTGACATATGGCTCACGCTGACGTAATGCGTTCAATCGATCAGTGTAATCAGTACTTTTTATGAGTTGAAAAGTCGACACGATTTAGAAACTAAAAAAACAAAAAAAACAACAAAAAAAAAAGAAACAAAAAACAATCATGACCTCGATAACAAATATATTTTTGCATTGTTTTTCCTAGCATGTTGCCTATTGTGTAACCTATTCAACATTGTTAGGAATGCGGACAAAAAAGCACCCACCAACAACGACTTCTTTGTATTGATTCTTGACATACCGTTATCCGTACGTATCGCACCTCTGACATGGGTTACCGATTTCATAGCAAGCAAATGATATTTTGCATGTTTCTTAGATAGCAAATGAGACTGTATGCACACGTCATTAATTTTAAGAAAATGTTCGATGATAGAGTGCTTACAAAATGAAGTTTCTAGAATACGGGATTGGGTAGGATCGAAGTTCGTTTGCCTGTTCTTGACTCATTATAACACTCGCACCTTCACTGTAAGGGTAGCACTTCCAGATTGAACTTGACTGTCAGAACACTCATATTTCTTTATAAAAGAAAATTCACTAGTATTTCCCTACAGCATTATGATCTAGATGCACTAAAAAGAGTAGACAAATAACTGTTTGTTTTTGTGCGAACATAAATAGTGGAGCAAAACTCTTATGTAATATATTAAACAAGTTTACAGAGATGGTATGTAAATATTTCTTGAGTTTAAGATAAAAGAAGCAATCTCACTTTCAAGATAGAACGTGTATTTCTTTAAAAATATTTATAGTTGTGTGACAAAACAAGTCAAGAGAATGAATGTTGATTTGTCGACTTCAAGCATCAGAAAATGTCTTTCAGTGTTCCAGAAAAGACGAAGATTTACACCTTGCATTCATTGATTATGCAATCCAGATAAGATGCATCAGTGCCAAAGGCAATATTCTTAAAATAAATAGCACGGTACGAAAAAAGATATGATTACGTTATATATATATATATGGTCCATCTGCACCGATTGGACAAGTCTGCACCGATTGGACAAGTCTGCACCGATTGGACAAGACTGCACCGATTGGACAAGTCTGCACCGATTGGACAAGACTGCACCGATTGGACAAGTCTGCACCGATTGGACAAGACTGAGATCGCATGGTTGGGAATCAGAGATAGAAAGTACGGGAAACAGAGTGAGATTTGAAACATGGTGACTCAAAACATGAAGTAGCCGTTTTTTGAATTAGTCATATGAATGACAGTATCTGCCGTATCTGAAACCTTGGATCATTTTGAAAAGACTGAGGAAATGCTGCAAATTGCTAAAATAAAAGTCCATGTTTTAGACAGTCAGATATAAGCTGCATGCGTTTAGTGCATACTCGTAATATCAAAACACTTTTATGGCGTAGACTGACCCTCACTTTATTCCGTTATCATAGTAGTTATGCATACATACATACATACATCCACCCATGCATGCATGCATGCATGCATACATACATACATACAGGCATACATACATACATACATACATACATACATGCATGCATACATACATACATACATACATACATACATACAGGCATACATACATACATACATACACACACATATACATACATACATGCATGCATACATACATACATACATACATACATACATACACACACATATACATACATACATGCATGCATACATACATACATACATACACACACACACACACACACACACACACATATATATATATATATATATATATATATATATATATATATATATATATATATATATATATATATATATATATATATATATATATATATATATATATATATATATATATATATATGTATATCGTTAAAACTGGTTACAGCCCTAGTGTTTAACTTTACCACCGGTTACAATTTGCATTTTTGGTCTCAGTTGTAGTTATTTCATCTTCACGAGTATTATTTGTGTCTAAATGCTGCAATTTTAGATTTTAATTTCTTTACGTATAAAAGTGCCTTATAATCGCCGTCCCATGGCCGACCAAAAATGTTTTGACATTTCATTACCTTTTAATAGCACAGCTATCAAATTAGAAACCTAAGTCTCAAACTGTACTGAGAAATTACACAAATATTGCGGTTTATTGTTACATTGATTAATGAGCTGTTGGTTATATACAATTAGAAATATAGAATGGCAGAAGCTGGTAGACATATTACTGCATGCTTTGCTACCTAAAGCCCGTTTCCAAAAGAAAAGCATTTACAATCGAATAAAACTATACCACAATGACTAGGGAATTTAAAGCTTGTTTTATATCAAGCCTTAATGTAAATTAACCGACCGTATGATACTTTTTGGTGGAATGTCTTTTATACTGACTAATATCACGACATTATTGATTACAGAATGTATTGTGTGCCCATCATGCTGTATTGTTCTTTGCGGGGCTTTGCATGCTTGGATGAATACCAGCAGAGTGAGGCAGTATGTCATCAGCCAAAGGTATTGTGTGCGTGATACTCAATACATGGTACAAATATGATGCACAAGATCCAACTTCAACGTGCACTGAGGTGTAAATTAAGGGAGAACGAGATAATTACAGGAGAACTAACCAGTGAACATTTCTAAATTCGTTATGGAACATTATCTAATCTCATTAATCGGAATATACTTTAACATAAACGAGAGAAATGTCTTTGTGACAGCATCAGTGCTTCTGAACAATTGCTGATGAGAATTGCTACTCTGTAAAAAATAATTAAGTGGTTATATACTATGATATTTTCGTTGCCTTTGCAGTTTTCATCTATCATGTGACATTTGTGGCCATTATCGGGCGAAATAGTTTGTGAAATATGAGATACTGAAATTACTGAGAGAGAACGAGAGACAGAGACAGATGCAGAGAGAGAGAGAGAGAGAGAGAGAGAGAGAGAGAGAGAGAGAGAGAGAGAGATGTAATTTGTAGCTAAGTCATGACCACTGAATTAAACTGAAATTCAAAACATTGTTTCAGTCGTAAGAAGGTAAATCTGTGTCAAACGGTTATTGTAATAAGTCATTTTCTCTAACAGAAAATGAAGTGTAAAGGAGACATAGCTGTGCTGCAAAAGCTACAAAATGACTGCGAAAAACACAATGTGCTTTTCATATTTTCATCAATCTGATCCATAGATCACCCCTCTCCAAATCCATTTTGTATACATAATTACAGACATAATTAGGGGCCTCGAGTGGCCGAGTGGTCTAAAGCGCTCACCGTTCCGGATCACTGCCATCTCACCTCTGTCTGCGTTGGTTCGAGTGTCAGGCTCGGCTAACGTGGGTAAGTGAGAAAGTCTGCCAGTAGCTTCTCGTGGGTCGGTGGTTCTTCCCGGGGTTTTCCAGGATTCTTCCTCCACCAGTTATACTGGCCGCCATGTATAGCCTATCTTGTGCTGAACAATGGCGCTAAACCTCACAACAACAACAACAACAGACATAATTCTAAAAAAATCACCTTTAATGGATTCTATTGTTATGTATGTTTAACTTATACTGTTTGTTGGCTTTTCTCAATGATTATGTGTTAATATATATTTGTATTTTGATATATTTGTATTTTGTAATTGACCTTTGTCCAAAATCAAGTTAATGGTGCAACTGACTAATGACATTTATTTTGTAAAAAACATAATACATAGCTAATATGTCTCTATGATTAGAGTCTAATATTCAGATCATTGTATTGTCATCTGAGAGTAGGAAATTAGTTTTTTCCACATGGAAACTCCTGATCTTCTTGACAAATTTTTAGCGTTTTAGCAAGAAAATGACCTACGTCCTGGAACTATTATTGTGTCTTAGCTTTTAATAACAATGTTATTTACTTCAAAAGCACGTATTCCTCCCTTAACATCCGAATTGTCAGTCTTATTGTTGTCTTCAGGTTTTAATTTTTAAGGATTTTTAAAATTATTCACTGGAATTAAAAAGTGCTCATACTTCTTCGACTATATCATTATTTTGGAATTATTGAGAATTTATTCAAAGACCTTTTGGACTAAATTATTGTATTAGATCAAAACTATTTACCCATTCCATGCCATTGGCACATTATCACATTTATTTGGAACATCACCATTGGAATTCAATTGGAACTCTATACATTTGGACTTGTGATATAACCTTTAGGAGTATTCAAGATTCAATTCACAATATTGTAAATTCTTTTTCAACTGTTCATTTTGTATTCTGTGGAAATAAATTATTTGCGGAATTTTAGAAAACTTGTTAGTTATTGCTCTTTTCTGTTACTTAGTTTAAGATTTATAATTTACCTCTTGGCCATGGGTGGTATCTGTCATTATGACCTATAATGAATCCTTCGGCAACGGGTGGCATCTGTCAAACTGTAATGGAACCCTTGGCCATGGGTCCATCTGTCAATAAGCTATCGGATAAGGGACATTCCCATGAACCTCTAAACAATTTCAAAGTCCGCAAGGCTTGAAACGAACCCAATGGCCAGACACGAACTTGCTCAACCGAATAGGTCAGTGTGTGTGTATAGACACATACGCATATATATATATATATATATATATATATATATATATATATATATATATATATATATATATATATATATATATATATATATATATATATATATATATATAAACACTTTTTAGCAGGAGTCTATTGAATTTCCACTTATTAATCGTTATTAACATAACAAGGTAACAAGGAAAAATATTAATAATCCCCGTTTTCATAATCAATTTAACATGGTAGAAAATTTCGTCGTAATAACCTCTGCTTTCCTCTCTCTTTCTTTTATTGAAGGTGTTCTTAATGATACGAAGTTGCTAGAGCCTGTCGAAACTGAACCATACATTTCTTGGTTAAGAAGCACACACATAATGAAATCTAACTAATAATGTGGGTTTTGTTTCCTAAGATTCTGAAAGCAAATTATTTTTAAATATTTAAATTACCAAAGGCAACTCTCCTTCTCGCTCTTTCGCTCTTATTATGTTGTTGGGTCAGGCAGCATACTAATTGGCCAACAGAGAAACATAAGTATGGGCAATAAGAAAGTAATTTAAGCCCCACCCACCCCCAACCACCCCCTTCTCTCTCTCTCTCTCTCTCTCTCTCTCTCTCTGGGGCCCCGAGTGGACGAGTGGTCTAAAGCGCTCTTCGTTACGGATCACTGCCATCTCACCTCTGTCTGCGGCGGTTCGAGTCTAAGATTCAGCCAATGTGGGCATGTGAGAAAGCTTGCCAGAAGCTTCTCCTGGGTCGGTGGTTCTTTCCGGGGTTTTCCGGGTTCTTCCTCCACCATTAATGCTGGCCGCCATGTATAGCCTATCGTGCTGAAAAATGGCGTTAAACCCCACAACAACAACAACAAAAACTCTCTCTCTCTCTCTCTCTCTCTCTCTCTCTCCCCCCTCGGGGCAAAGAGTGGCCGACTGGTCTAAAGCGCCCTCCGTTACGGATCACTGCCAACTCACATGTGTATGCGTGGGTTCGAGTATCAGATTCGGCCTATGTGGGTATGCGAGAAAGCGAGAAAGCTTGCCAGTAGTTTCTCGTGGGTCGGTAGTTCTTACCGCGGTTTTCCCGGGTTCCTCCTCCACAATTAATACTGGCCGCCATGTCTAGCCTATCGTGTGCTGAAAAATGGCGTTAAACCCCACAACATCAACATCAACAACAACAACAGCAACAACAACAACAACCCTCTCTCTCTCTCTCGCTCTCTCGTTGTACTATCGTCGCAAGCTCAGACCAAAATTCGTTAAAATACGAGCGTACCAGCTATTTGCCTGTGTCATGCATCGACGTCTTCATACCTATGAATGATGGTAAAATTTACAAAAACGACGAACGGAAAGGGGGAAGAAGGTTGGTGGATAAAAACAATATTATGGTCGGTAGAAATCTTAATCAAAACAAGCAATTGTTTGAATTCCCCATTCGTTTCAATATTCTTGACGGAGATGGAATGGCTAAGCGTTCAGTGTTCAAGAAACTAACCATGATCTTTTTGCAGTGCTCTACTTGCTTCATTAAAACTATGTTTAATTCATAAGTATGTTTAATTTATTTAATCAATATCAGTGAAAATGAAAACTCAAAAAAGAAAAGAAGCAGCTTATCTATCCAGCTTTCATAAGCTTATCAATTTACAAAGAGGATTGTGAATAGCCACAATACTTATAGAACTATATTATGTAGCGGTAACACTGGACAGGAATCTGAATAGTTCACTCACTCCGTTGATACACAGCTCCTGTAGGACTCACGGTACTAATTCAACTCCAATAGTAAACATATGGAAACACTATCATATTCAAAATTCAATACATTAAAATTTCTGGGTGCTGATGATGAGACCTATAATTCTCCATTCACATCTAACCTTGGTGCAAGCTTATGTGTGGAGAACATATGAGCCGCGGCATTTTGTTTATCTACACGTGCATGAAACACATGTTATTGATTCTGCACCAAATGAATCAGGTGCTACTTTCATTATTGAGTACTCCTGAGTCAAGCTTGTAAAAATACTAAAATTGCATCAATAGAATTATGTCTATATTGTTTTAAAATTACAGATAGGATAAGCTCTCAAAAGATATTTGTACTAAAATTTTAATTTTCATTATTAACCAATTAGGGACCACCAAACCCGTAAATACTCTATTATTTGTTCATCCATTTCTAGACTGGTTCACAGTTCTTCCGTATAATTAGTATCGTGTGTCCTGTAGTCTATCATAACTCCGTTGGAAATGGAAGCATGTGCATTTGTTTATGATATAAATAAAATGTATGTATAGTGTGTACGCTGCATATTTGATATACCACTCGTTGTCAAAAACGTTCGTTAAAAATACACTCGGAAAGCCTCGTTTCCTTTTAATTGAAATGTATAACTCTCGTGGTATATCAGTGATACAGCGTATATGCTTAATATCAGTTGCCAGCCAAATTCTGCATAGTCGCATTGTGCATCAAATGGATCAATGATTTCTGGCTGAGAGTCAGTGTGGCTTCATAAATGGAAGCGGGACCACATGTTGACTGAACCACTTCAAATCACAGAGAAATGCTAAGAACTGAGTTTCAAACCTTCGCCAAGCTGATACAAGCCCTTGACAATGACAATCGTATGGCCCTCTGGAAGATCATTGCAAAATAAGGCTCCCCAGAAAGATCATAGTCATACCATGATGGTATGCTTGGTCCTGTCAACCATAGTAAGTAGTCGGAACCATTTCTGGTTACCTATGGATAGTAAAGCAAGGTTGCATGTTGGCCCCAACCCTTATCAGTATGATGTTCTGTGCCATGCTTATAGACACATTTCGTGACTATAATTCTTCGTGATCTCAAGGTTTGCTTATGATTGTTTCCTGAATACCAAATCTGAGTGCGAAATGCAATAGAGTATGGACAATTGCTCTTCATTTTGTGATTATCTCGGTCTCACTATCAATATCAAGAAGACAGAGTTGACGCACCAACATACATACATACATACATACATACATATATACGTACGTACATACCATACATACCATACATACACACATACACACACACACACACACACACACACACACACAAACACACGCACGCACGCATACATACATACATACATACATACATACATACATACATACATACATACATACATACATACATACATATTTTCGGGAAAATGAATATCACCAAAGGGTCAGTCACATATAAATGATATGCAAATCTCAGAAATATCGATTAAGTTTTTTTTTTATTTTAAAAAATACTAATGAAGGCTAAAAAAACTGGGTCTTACGCACAAGTTTAAATTTTCGACGATCCAGTGAACTCGAGGTTGATATTTTCCTCTTGCTTTATAGAGTGGAAGTTCGAGTCCTCGCTGTAAAATATGTGTTTCATTGTCACTAAACGTAGACAAAACAAGATGCAATGGATCTGACAAGATCTTATTCGAGATGAAACCGTGTCGATCTTTACAAATTACGATACTGATAACCATACGACGGGTTTCTGGGAAGCAGGCCATGAGTTCACCTTGGTAAAAAATGGATTATAGAAATCAGAATTAGTTAAGTGTAAAGATGTGAAAACACGTCTTTACAAAGTATGTAAACTGTAAAACATTTTCCACGGGATTTCCCTAAATTTTAAAACTCGGGTCTCATTTATATTTCTTTGTCTGTTCCAGCTGTTTTGGTTATGTGTGAACGTTTTCAAGTATTTAGCTTAAATTTTAGCGAATGTGTCAGCTTCATATTCTTGGTAGAACAATGCAACTGTTCAGAGCATACAAGATGGACATATCAATATTGTATAACGTATGGGGAAATACGTTAAGAGCCATTTTTAAACTATGAACCTACGGAATACAAATTAAAGTTCTTGTTCAATTTTCATTGCATGTAATGGTATTTAAAATTTTTAAGGTGGAGATCAAATACATGGTTCGAATATGGCTTCTAACGAGCAATTCATGGTCGATAGATAAATAGATAGATAGATGGATGGATGGAAAGATATATATATATATATATATATATATATATATATATATATATATATATATATATATATATACAGAGAGAGAGACAGAGAGAGACAGTAAGACAGAGAGAGACAGAAACAGAGAGAAAGTTATAAATATACACCAGACAGAACGGAAAGCGCAATCCCTGGATTCTATACAAGAGTACTTGATACTAGCAGGCAGTGTTATGTACATTTGATTTAATTCTATTTGATTTAATTCTATCTGATTTTATTGTTTGTTAGTTTCAAAATATTTTTATTTTTTATCATATGTCAAAATAATGTAGTTCTGTTTGTAAGGAATTTATACGTTTTTCAAAAAAATAGTTTGACCTTGACTGTTCGTTTTAGTAAACACCAGGTGTTGACCTAGATCCTGACCTTGATTCAAAATTAGCAGCAACCATGTAAATAAGTTTTATTTTAATTTTAAAATGATTGATTGTTGTCGAGTTCATGATGGGACTACGTGGTTTAAGATGTAAACAATTTTTTACATTTTATTTCTTAGAGTAAAATGATTGATTTCACTGGACAACAAATTTTTACAAAAGTCATGTTACTGAAATAAAATTAGTCAATTCTTATCAATTTTTATGTGCTGAACACGAATATGACAGTCAAATTGCAAAATTGGCTCTAGTTGTTTTGTAATCTGCAAGAAATTAATGTTTACATAACGAAATGCATTCCAATAGTAAAAGGTCAACTGTAATAGCCTACCTATAAAAAATCAAGTCATTGACTACATCTTAGATTTCTTCGCCTGTCTCTTGTACAGCTGTTCGGGAGCATCTCTGAGGAGTGTCCAGCAGTAGTCAGCCAGCATTGTAGTGGACCATTTTCCCTGGTATCTTTGTTCCATTGTTGCGATATCTTGATGAAAACGTTCGCCGTGTTCATCACTAACAATACCACAGTTGCTAGGAAAGAAATCCAAATGGGAATGAAGGAAGTGAATCTTTAGAGACATATTGCAGCCAAGTTTCTTATACTTCATCAACATGTCTTCTACTAGTTCCTTATAGTTTCCTGCCCTAACATTTCCGAGGAAGTTTGTAGAAACTAGGCGAAAAGCATTCCATGCTTGTTTCGCGTCACCTTCCAGCAAGTTGTTGAACCGGTCATCTTTGAAAAGCTCTCGAATCTGAGGACCCACAAAAACTCCCTCTTTAATCTTTGCTTCGCTGAGTCGAGGGAATTTTACATGCAGGTATCGGAATGCTGGCAAAGTCCGGTCAATGGCTTTCACGAAGTTCTTCATCAAACCTAGTTTGATGTGAAGGGGTGGTAGCAAGATTTTCTGAGCCTCAACCAGAGCTGGGTGTTGGATATTCTTCTCTCCAATGGCTACATTCTGCCTGTGAGTCCATTCCTTCCTCATGTAGTGCATTTCCCTTGCTCGGCTATCCCACTCGCATAAGAAACACATGTATTTTGTATATCCTTGCTGCAGTCCCATTAAAAGGGCAACTACCTTCAAATCACCACAGAGGTGCCAGCTGTACTTGTTATACTCAATGGAATTCAGTAGCTGCCTTAAGTTATCGTATGTCTCTTTCATGTGGACAGCATACGCTACTGGAATAGATGGAAGAATGTTTCCATTGTGCAAAAGCACAGCCTTGAGACTCAGTTTCGAAGAGTCCACAAATAGTCTCCATTCTTGTGGGTCATGAGTGATTTTTAAAGCATTCATGAGGCCCTCAATATCGGAACAGAATATCAGATTACTTTCCTTTCTGAAGAAAGGCTCCAATTGCTGGTGGCGCTTTCGATATGCAGTAATTGTGACATCTTCTTCTAGAAGATTCCATTGTTGGAGTCTTGATCCTAGCAATTCTGCCTTGTTCTTTGATAAGTCCAAATCACGAATCAGGTCATTTAGTTCTTCCTGTGTTATTCTGTGTGGGGTTGATGATGCACCACAGTGAAAATCTGGATCACTGCATGCTGATGGACCAGGAGAAGAACAGGTCGACTCACCTTTGTCTTCGTCAGATGAATCAAGAGAATATTCTGCTGGAGGTTCTGGAATAGGAAGTCCCTCACCATGTGGAACTGGTCTCAATGCAGACGGAATGTTTGGGTAGACTATTCTCGACTTCTTTCGCTTCGTTATTCCGCCGGAAAGAGGAGGAACCAAGCAGAAGTAACAGTCATTTAGGTGGTTGCTTGGCTCTCTCCACACCATTGGGACTGCAAACGGCATTGATGACCTTTTGCAATTCAACCACTGTGAAAGCTGTGTTGTACATGTAGCACAGCATATATGCGGAGCCCAAGGCTTGTCTTGGTCACCAACCTTGCATCCGAAGTAAAGATGATATGCCTTCTTCACTTGAGAATTGATACTTTTCTTCTGGTTGGCAAATGTCACTTCCCCACAAATATAGCAAAAATTGTCCGCGGTATTAACACACTTTCGAGGCATTACTGTTCTTTATTGTACGTAAATGGATAAAATAATAAGTTTTATGTAACAGTAGCTTGAACTGTCTCGCACAACGTCTAAAATATTTTAAATGCTGAACCTATCTGATTGGGCTTTATATAGTACACTGCTTACGTCAGCTTCAGCAGCCGCCTGGCATTAGTATAATAGGCCTACACATGTATAGTACACTGCTGACGTCAACTTACTTCAGCAGCCGCATGGCATTAGTATTGCATTGCATCAGAAAATGATGCAATCAACTGTGGATGATGTGAGCATGATGGTATTATGCAATGTTACATCATTATTCCGGATGTTGCTGCAGTCCTACTGGAGAAATTTACACAGTGAAACATAGAAAATGAGGTATATGAATATCTTCAAAACGAGAGCCAATACAAATTTTTCACGGTTATATTCGTGTTCGGCACACCAAAATACTACAGATTAGGGCCTTTTCAAGTCAGTAATGATTTCACTGTTGACCAGTGTTTTCGTCAGGACCACACCGGGTGTACGTGATTTTTAGCAAGTAAATAATTTCCACGAGGTTCTGGAACATGATCACGTGACCCCTTTTTGCGTTTTATAATACGATATAACCTTTATTTTAGATTTATAAACAATGACAGCTTTTATAAAAAATTTATTCAGATTTCCAAAACCGGAGTGATATTTCTTGTTTCTACAACAATACGGGTTACATCATACGTCAGTAGAACGTTGTGTTATTAGGACTTCTCAAATTTTATTCGTGGATTATTCTTTGATTAGTTTTTGGATTTGATTCTTTAAAACCGTAAGTTCATATTTTTTTATTTTTACAGAATTTTTCCAGGGAAATACATTATTATATTTTTCAAAGCTTGTTGTTTTCACTTTTTCTTGTGTTCCTGTTTATTCGAACCTAAACACGTAAGATAAGAGCAGAATTAATATTTAATACAGAAAATACTATCATTCAGGTTAGAGAATTTTTAGGTCGTCATGTGAGTGTGTCTGCTACACACACGAGTGCATATAACACCGATTAAGTATTATCATTTTTTGGTGATGTGTGCTTAGTCGTGAGGGAAATTTCACAAAGGACGTGTGTGCAGGCAAGGCGATGGGTGCCGTTTACACGCGAACTTATCTCCGTAGAGAACGAATGAACAATTCTCTAACCTGTATGATAGTAATATATATATATATATATATATATATATATATATATATATATATATATATATATATATATATATATATATATATATATATATATATATATATATATAGGCAATACACTTTTATACGTAGCAATACACAGTTCCAGACTCTCTCTATATATATATATATATATATGTATATATATATATATATATATATATATATATATATATATATATATATATATATATATATATATATATATATATATATATATATATATATATATATATATATATATATATATATATAACACATGTTTAGTGATTTGTTTGACAACTATTTTATGCAAGCATTTATTAAACATAATGTGTGCTATACAATGCACCCACCTGGCTACGAGGATGTCTTTATTCCAACCTGTGGGGGCATTAAATGCTCTGATGCATGCTATAGGAAACAGTGACACAGGATCTGGGTATCGTAATGTAATATCTCTTAGGTGTCACCATACACAATTACCCATTTATCCTTTAACAAAAGAGTCTGGTAGGATTAAATCTCGTGCTATCGACATGACAAAGTAATAGGGGTCGAACGTAGAAGCGACCTTTGTGAATGACATGTTCATGTACAATATCCGAAACACTAATAAAAACAAAAGATAAGTAGACACAACACATTTTTGCTCAAGTTGTACCGACTTATAAATCAGATTTTATTTAGTGGTTTTCTCAAGGTCTCTAAAGATAAATGGTGGGGTGTTTGCATTCATGGTGAACATAATTGTACGAGTCAGTTGACGCTGTTTGTACATGTTATGTATAAATTAAGTTGACTTAAGCAAGAATGACTGCCATATATATTTTGTCATGTACGCCATATCCGATTTATCAGACATACGTCTGACCTAGTTCCTTTATCCGGGTCTCTAATTTCACGAGGCAGTTGGATGGCCACTGCAATTATTGTCAAAAGGTATTAATAAAGCAGATCTTCCACCTTTTATTACGTTTCAAATTTTTAATATCTTCTGCATCTTCCATTTGAGTATTCATTACATTTCGCCAAGGGAGTTGGCGTACAAAATTGGAAATAACAAGAATTTCCGCGTTTCAGACTTGTGACCTAGACCCTGAAGCATGAACATCACTGGTAGGTCTCATAAGGTAAAGATTGCCCTAGAAGAAAATAGCATCATTTAAGAATGTGCATATGTTATTTTATTTCTATTATACATGTGCCAGGATCAAGGTTTGGAATCTCAGTACTTTCCAAGCTTTAATCTAGAGATCCGTCCCTTTGTAAATAAGGGTGCCCCTTTGGTCCAATGTCAGATATATGTACAAATTTGTCTTTTCATACCCATTGAGCGGTTTTATGTCGATAGGGTGTGGATCTCAATAGTACGACACACGCTGAGTTAAGTCGATTACGTTAGGAGCTGAATAATGTCAAATATGTATATTTATATATATGCTTTAGATACGAAATATGTTGCATGATTCTAAAATAATATTGTCTGATGATCAATTCTTTGATCCAACAGCTCATCATGACTGGAAAGAAAAGAACACGAGTAAGAACTGAATAGATATGAGAGCTAAAACGTTTGAAAGTCTAGCAATCCTTTCAAACCCACATGCCCATAATTTTAAAGAAAATAGAACATTAAAGAAATAATTAAGGTTCTTGGCATTCATCCTATATCCATTAGCAACGAATCAAAGTGCTTACAAATAACTAGCTCCACTATAGAATAAATCACTGAAAGCATTTAGTTTTACTAAAATCATTACTGTCATCGTTATGAACAATAAGATAGTTTTGTAATGAAGGTAGGACATATTTCATTTTTCTGATTTCGTTGGTTTTTTTCATAATTGTGTTCCCATCATTGACAATATTGTAGCACCTCGTCAATCTTGGATGAAATATGCAAAACCAGCTAAATAATAGGCGCCATTTAGCACGTCCAGTAGATAACAACTCTGGCATATCCAGTGGAGACTCCATCAAACGAATGGGATTTGCCACCCAAGCCAAAGACTGCAACACTCTCGAGGTGTTGGTGCCAGACAAAGATAATCTGGTTGTTGAGTGCACGATACAGCTGTGTCCTGGCACGACCAGAACTGTGTACTCCTTTTGGTGATGGCTGGACTAAACATTTCGAAGAAATTTGCAGAACAATAGTTACATGAAAATCCCATATTGCTGGCGACAACATGACTATTTTGCAGATGGTCGCTACTAGTGAGAAGAACAAAGCTATACGTGTTGCGATGGAACAAATTCAGCACAGGAGGAGGTGGATTTCTAAACGCACATGTTCTATTGGAGTCCAGACATGTCTGCTTTCATCGTTTCTCTGGTCCGGCGGGATATGTATGTATTTTCCGCACAAGCGACTGCAGAAGTTGTCAGAGATGAATATGCAGCCAGTCGCACTGGCTACATATACATAATCGCATACTCTTCTGCATGTGTTTTGGCAATTATTCATAATATATGAAATTTTATATTCGTATATTTCAAATTATTCCTATCTCTTTATGTTCCCGGTGTAGATTTTGTAGAGTTCGTCGACGCGATTTATTTGTGCTATAATTCTTAGCTGCTGTCTGCTTTTGACTCCAGTTTGCATGTAGCTGGTGGTTGTTACATTCCAGTTGTTTGTTTTCGACGCGTGTGTATTGGTTTCTATTGTATGCGATTTGGCAGGAATTTGTGTGTGCTTTTGGTGACTGTGAGTGATGCGTGTGTGCGGACTTTTGTTTGCAGCTTTGGATACTTGTCTTGAATTGTGACTAGCTTGCAACGTTTTTTCCCACTATAACATTATCAGCGAAGGATTTTTTTGCAATATTTCCTCGGCTGTCGTGTCTCATGGTTTTTGTTTTCTCTGGAGACATGTCTGTCTATGGTTCTTGAATAATTGTCGATGGCTGTTTGTGCCTTATGCCAAAGTCGGGATTGTCCTGTCATCTCTTACACGTCGTAAACGACCTCAAGATTTCGCTTCGATTGTGGACTTTGGTTTGGCTGTTATGCATGCGATAACGTACACAAATATATACCAGAGCGGCGACTGTTCTAGTGGATTTGGCTTATATTGTATGAGGTGTTTGGTTTGTGTGAATGCTTCTTTGTCTGGTAGTTGGGAAAATAGTCGGAATGTAAACAAATCTTCACAGATGACGTCGCAAAGAAAGTAGTTGAAATTATTGCAAACGTTGTTATCAGTGACGCCTGTGTGTCCATTATGTTTAATTAAAATAATATTCAGGTATATGAGGCTGCTGTAAAACAACACATGGATGCAAATGGCGCTGCGTTGCCCGGATCACCGTGCGTAATTATTTCATGAAACCTAAATACAAGAATATTAATTAAAGAAGCCGATGAAGAAAAAAATACTAAGAAACCTTGGGAAATCGGCAACTTGGTTTCGGATCTTTTCAAATGGCTTTGATACACCTGAGCCTCAAACCTTAAAGGAGCTTAAGTCCAGACCATACTTGTTCATTTTAACTAGAAGTCTATTGATTATGTGAAATGAATATCACGACGTATCACAAATAAGAACGAATACGAATTTTACACATATACAGCATCGGCATGAATTTGAAGGACTCAACGTTTATTCTGGAAGATACCTAACATTCTTTGGCGTTTGTGTTTAGAATTAGATTTATCACTTCATATAAGTAATTGATTCTGACGATGGCGAAGAGGGTGCTTAATTTAACGATTGGGTGTTAAGGCAATTGAAAAAGACTGCCAACATTGTTAGCAACTTTGTTCCTGTTCTTCACGCATAGATGCTTCATAGTAGAGTTATCATACCATCGTATACGCTCAAATATATTCTTTTAAAAGTCAGAGAAATCGTCCGTAGGGACCAACTTGATGTGCCAATACCAACTCAAGGTCATCTTGGTTATGTCTACCAACGGATGTACCAAAACATTAACTCAGCTTATATTATAAATTTATTTAACAAGGTTGCACTTGTCAGTGTAAGTGTTATTTGACGACGGTGATCGTCAGAGATACAAGGTATAGGCGTAATCGATGTGTTCTATAAAAAAGGCAAAGGTGTTAGAGACCCAAAACTCAATATAGTTGAAGATTTAAATATTCCCCTGCGATCTATTTTATATCATTTTATGACAGTTGTACAATTAGAAATGGTAATTGGCTTGAAGTGCGTTTACGCGTTGCACATTAACATGGTTAGTCCGGATGGGTCTGCTAGTCGTGCAATTTTCTATTACAATCTCGTATCATTAATAGAAGAACTATAATGGATCCTCGTTATTACTGACATCAAAGAAAAATCGAAGCGATAAAAAAAACAAACAAAAAAAAAAAACAACAACAACAACTGCAGGATGAAATCAACGAGGTTTTAATAAAACCGTAAAACTTGTGCAAGATAAACTTGTATATCTTGTTCCTAATGCGATTTTTGAAATCGCCGCCGATGTAAATGTTGGTGTGGGCGTTGGAATAATCGGAACGACAACATCTATTATAGGTACACCAAACTGAAGTGTTGTTAGTGATATAATTGTTATACCCCGCATTGTGAGTGGTGCTGGTAAAAAGAGAAAAGAATATCAATACGGTTACAGTCTTGCAACGGCACAAATAGTCTCAAAACGTTTAGTAAACCGTAATCGGTTTATAAAGAGGATCAAACGATACGCATGGTGGAGTTCGAGAATATGGAAACTCAACAACGACTCCGGGCACAGATAAATAACCGCGTGCTTGCGGATTTAAAGGTAATACAGCTATATATGCGAGTAATATAACTCTCGTCGTAGGAGTGTCTTTATTGGAATAACATCCTTTTCGTTGAATTGTGATGTTTGCCACATGGTATTTACATAGGTATCAGTTTGTATCCAAAATAAAACATTCGTTGAAACTTGTTTTGTGTTTTTGCAACGTGACAATTACAAAGCTAGAGCTCAGTTCGAACTCAAGCTCGTTAGCTATTTTGTGGAAAATACAAATCAATCTGTCTATTATTTTGTCTTATATTCTTTTATTCAAAACAGATTGTACCTGCACATTCCAGTGGCAGATTCCAAAATTCTGTTAGACAATTAACATATATTTATGGATGCTGTTTTGTTTTCCTTGCTCTTCATTATAATCTCTTACATCAACAAGTGAATATAGTGATAATTTGATTGATTTCCTATAGAGAACAAGGGTGTAATCAACGATTGCATAACTTAATTTTGGCGTATCTTTTACTGGTGTCCAATATGCATTGTAAAAATTAATTAGTATGTATAACATAAATGTAGCCTAAAGTTATCAATACAAATAAATCTAGGCCCTTTTAATGATTGTGGTATCTTCTCCTTTCTATGTATTGTTTCAAACGTAACTTTTAATTTTTACTATGTACCCAATATTGTGCTGACACGCTATTAAACCGATGTATATATATGTAGACGTAGGAAAATGAGTTAATTAAAACAAGATGTCATTTCACCTTTATTTTGTTTTAATTTGCTTCAGAAAGTTAGTATTATTAACTATTTTTGTCCACCCCTAAATATCAGATTATTTTTGGTTAAAGTCACCAGGCACAAAGTATCTTGGTCAGTGAGTACAAGAGAGACGTCACATTTAAAGCATACTGCCTCAAAACCACTCCTCAAACTCTTACAATCATTCTGATGCACTATACACAGGTAACCTCGTTATGGATAACGTACCACAATATTCTGTGTATAGTCATTCATTTCGAATGTTACCAGTAAAAAAGACAAAAACATTTATTTATAAGTCAAAACGATACTAGTCAGCATGGACCTTCTTTGTATAGGTGTTCATACTAATGGAGACTTATATGTTCATCTAGTTTAATGACTAATGATGAACAGATAAAACAAAATCTATGCCAAGTGAGTGAAGCTGTAAATATTGGTTACAATCGTTCCCTGGCCAAGTTACATGGCTATAGATATAAATGTATGCATACAGGATGCAAGAAAGCCTATTGATTATGAACTAAATGTCAAAAGATAACCTAAACCAGTAAAATTGTTAATATATTTGACACTAAACTTTTGTTGCATGAGTGTTTTACCAGTAAAGATACGCACTTCGTATAGCCGAGTCCAATACAGGGAGACTACGAAACATGGAACCAGACTAGGCGCAGAGTAAGCAAAGCCAAACTAGGTGAACAGAGTTTCTGAGAAAAATGACTCATTGGTTGGTATTTCCAATTTTCCCGGGTATAAAAGTGAGTGTGATTTAATACTGGCAGTATTGCAGTGGACATTCACTTTGGAAGAGGTATGTAACAGTGCCATGCATTTTTACATACATACATACATACATACGTACCACATGAATCAGTCGTTTTATCAATGAAGTATGACAAAATCTGTCACAACACGAAATTACATTATCTGTACTCTAACTGTTAATTTATAGTACATACAGGGTGAGTTCGTTTGATCATGTGTTATGTTTTGCATGTTATTATGAGTATTTATGCAAAACAGATAACCCCAATATTTGGCCTCTTTAGAAATCTTCTAGTTACGTGTCCCTGTTGGTGACTTGAAAATAAGTTACACCTCTAAAGTATGTCAACTTTTGGACTAAAATAGCGATTTCATACATTTTCAATCACGAGATATGCACTTTGAAATGAATTGTCAGACAGTTTAAGAGGTATAAATATCTGGGCTGCTACTTTGGCGATTTTTAAAGCCAACCAAAAAAAGAGCTATAAATACTACTTAAATCCTTCGCCACTTTTAAGAAGTGTCCTTAAGTATCGTCTCAATGTTTAACTTATTTCTAAGTATTTAGAACATATATCCGTGAAATATTAGAAGATACTAGGCCGGAAGGAAAAATTTGGATACATGTTTTAAATGACTTTTTTAAAAGTTAATTATGCAAATTTGTTAATATATTTTCATGCATTTATTTTAAGATATTATAACAAATGGTTTCACTCTTTAACATTTTTTCAAATACCCCTTTGCTGAGGACAAAATTATTGATCCAATAGTTGCAAGTAACGACGACCGGTTTACTTTTAGATATCCAATTTTGAAAGTTCCTGGCCTAATATCTTAATGTTTACAGCGGATAATATACATATGTAATAATGAGACCATGGCTAATCAAAAACAGGTAATATCACACCTTGGAAACGTAAAATTCAAAATGCACTGAGAATAGCTTCGTTATTGTTTCGTAATATAAATGGTCCTGTGTTTACTTTTCTGGTTAAATTTTAATTTAATACATTACTCTTACTTTGTTGATAGTTTTTAACCGTGTTATGAAGTATCGTATTGTCAGCTGTGGCTGTTACTTAAGCATGGAAATTAGGAATGACGGGAGGGGGAGTGGGTGAGAGCATAGCTATGGACTGGGGATGGGATTGAGAGAGCAAAGTCATTATTGTCTTCAAATAATTTGGGTTGGAAGAAATAATAGAAGAAAATAAAACGAAAAGCTATCGAATGAATTGAATCGAACTACAACGAAATTCATTTTTAAACACCTTTTGGACAGCAGTAACACATACGACTAAAGTAAGCTATGTTATCGTTGATTACATTCTTATTATCTAAAAGAAATCAATAAAGTGATAGCTATAATCACTTGTTATTGCTAGCGATTACAATGAAGAACAATTAAAGCAAAATAGCATTCATAAATGTCAGTTGATTGTATCACATAATTTGGAATCTGCCAGTGTAATGAGCACGTACATCCTGTTTTCAGGAAAAGAGTTTATATGAACAAAAATAGGCAGCTTGATTTTGGATTTTCCAAGAAATAGCTAACGACATAGAGTTTGAACAGAGCCCTTGCATTGTAATTGTCGCGTTGCACAAACAAGAATCCAGTTTAAACGAGTCGTATATTTTGACTACAAATTGAGCCCTATTTAAACAGGATGTGGTAAACATATCAATCCAACGAAATGGGGGTTCTTCCAGCAAATACACTGCCATGACAGAGTTATATTACGCACATATCCGTAACACGATCGCTGTCAAAGGTTCAAAATAAAAGGTACAGCAGTGGTCGGTACTGTTAATAGGGAAGGAAAATAAAAAACACGTATGAAATTTATATCGCCAACTGATTTATTTCATTGTCTACATTTCACTTGCATCAGGGTATATTGTTCTGTAAATAATAATCAGCCTAGCTTCAGATCTTTCAGTATTATAATTCGTTTCTTACTTGTTAGCTGTTTAGACATAATGAAAACTACATTCAAACTTATTTTATGTGGCAATTATTTAACCTACGCGACTTTGTATCACGGCCTAAACATATTTCATATATAAAAGAAATAAAGAAAGATAAAAGGACGTGATGGCTATTCTCTTTCCTACTTGAAAGTAACGAATGCGAACCATCTAGTCATGTCCAGACGAGTTCAGAGCTACAACTTTTTTCACATAGATGGCACTGTTTCAGTATCATACTTAGTTCAGTGAATTTGTCTGCATGTCACAGCTATGTCGGGCTCTTGTAGTATACAGGTTTATTGTCATGCTGATAAATATTGCTCGTTGATAACAAAATGACTTAGATGAACAACCGCTCTCTGTTAATTTACCACCACAGCACAAAAACTATTTTATTTCTTTAAATATGTGAAAGACAGTTGGACAGGTGTAGGACTTGAACAAAATTGAATTCGCACATGTAATATCTTATAAGAAGTTAGAGTAAAGCTTTAATTTTTAAATTTTATTTAAAGTAATTGTAACACTATGGGATTGTTCGAAATTCCGCTTTTCTGTTTTTGGAGGGGGTGGGTGGGATTGAAAGGTTATTAGGAGAGGCTGTACTGCAATTATGGCGACTAGGATATATTTACATGATATAGAGTGAAAAGATGACATCTACATATACTGTAAAGATAAATGATGATATATTTTCAGGATATAAAGAATACAGAGGCATATTTACAGGAGATGAAGACAAATGATATAATAGAATGACACAAATATTTCTCTAGACACTAAGATGCAATGCGAAGAACAGGGATGTCGATAAACATTTTTATTCTTTCATTTTAATTTTCTGAAAGATGTAATAGTTTCTTTTCTATCTCTCTGAAACCAATCTGATGATTTTAAAGTTCACGTGTCATTGGGTGCATTATACCGATGAGTAAGGAAAACCAAGGAATGTCAACAAATCTCAGGCAAAATGACTCGTACATTTTGATACGAGTATAGTACGAGTAGTCATTTAAGGTTTATGTTAAAACGTGGGGCGTGATGCATGTATTGACTTAAAATAAGAATACCAGAGAAGCTATATATAACTAATTCTACATGCTTGTACATTATGGTAATTAGAAAGAGGACACAAACATTAAATAAACTGACATTAGAATAAATGATATAATTTTGATAGTTTCTAGAACTTTGCAAAAATATTAACAATCAGTTTTTTTAATGAGTCGTCAAACACGTGGTTGTAAAAATGATAATACTAACTCGCAACATAGGTGATTACTATTTAATTAGATGACCACTATAGCTTCACGTCATTTGTTCATGTGTAATCCTCTACATTCATTTTTAACTTTTCAAAACTGCTTGAAATATCTTGTAAATTGTTAATGAAGTGTTAGAACCTTGCAAATAAAAAACTGTTTGCTCTGTTGGCAGTTTCTTAAATATTTTTAGCAATTACGATAATGTGATCTAGGTACTGCTAAAAGTTAGAATAATTCAAATCTAAAGTGTTTCTTGTGTTTGTTTGAAGTCAGGGTACAAATACACGCCGTAAAGACCAAACAATGAACTTGACTCCCTATCGAGGAATCGACAATATATCAACCAATTTGGTCATTATGTCTCAATGAGAATTTGACGTTAGGGATAAAATGATGGCCCCTATGGTACTTTAAGACTACGAATGATATTATGCTCATCTACGGAAATGTATAGGATATGGGCCACTATGACCATCTATGAGAATGTACTATTATGTACCACTGTGACCATGGAAAATAGAGGTTTAGTTCTGGTATGTGATATTACGGGAACTGAACATAAGCGGTTTTCTGAGACAGTACTGGAAACTATAAAATGTTTAACATTAGCTCCTGGGTCACTATGTGGCCCTATATAATCTATCGTTGATTGGATATTAAGAGACCCTATGAAAAGTCAAGATGGGTGGCATCGTATAGATACTTATGGAAATTTAGTATTATTGGGATATTAAGAAATGAAACATTACGTGCACCATGTGGCTTGGGGATGCGGAACATGCTTGGATTCATTATAGCCCTCCATGCAATTTCAGCATTGAATTACGAATCTCTCTCTATGGAACTTTGACTTTATACCTCAGGATAGCCATTATGAAACTTTTAATAAAGGTTGACAAACATGATAGAGAGACGGATAAAGACAAGAATGATAGTACATCACGAGTTATATTCAGTCCATACAATCCAACGCATATTTGTATAGTCTAACACCAACACCTACAAGCGAACGGAGGAGGGAAAGTAGGCGATAGGTAATGGCGAGTAACAGATATAATCACCATATAAATCCCACTATTGGCATCCAGTACCCACCCTTATAAACAAAATGAATGAGATAACGGTGTGTTATGTGATGGTCAATAACGCAAATTATTATAAATCAACCCCATCCTTTAAAAGCACAATCAATTGATGGGAAAGGTAGCGGTTAGGCATTGATCACTTACACATGTTCTTAAAGGCACACAAGATACCGACAAAACGGACGAGGAAAAGAACGGTTATGTACTGGTCACTCACACCCATATTTATAATTCAACATGCTCATGTACTATCAAATATCCACTCTACAAACAAGATGGCTGAGTGAAAGGGAGTGTTGTGATTGTCACACACAACTTTTTACCATACAGTACCCACACACATATAATCTAGCTGATGACGACAAAAGTGGGTTGCCATCGATTAATTTCTTACACACTTACAATCATGTTTCCACAAACGTACAAGGAACTTATAAGGAAAGAGGAAGTATTGCTTGTTTTGTATTTTGTTTACTGCAAACACACAAAATAGACACACATAAACAATCACAGCCATAGACGTTGGTAATAATGATCTATACTCCTTATCTAGAATACTGAGGTGATCCTGAAAAGAAATATTTTTTAGTCCAATGTTGTGTGTCATCAAGATCTAGTTATCACACATACAGATACATAATCGGGTTAAATTTCTGGTATATTATTTGCTAAATGTTTCTGTATTGTTATTTTAGTAAGGAAGATTAAAAAGATTTCTGATTTTTCCAAATGTATAGGATAGTGCTGGACCATTCATGTATTAGTCTATCGTATGTCCTTATCAAAGCTGCTAATAAAACCGAATATATATTTGCATATCATCTGTATACATTTCTTTCCAGGAAACAATCGATTTAAAAGCAATTCGTCTATACTTGCCTCCTGTTAGATTGGTTCCACGTACCGAAAGAATGTCTGGTAGATCTCTCTCTCTCTCTCTCTCTCTCTCTCTCTCAGAGATGAGACATATTGTCTCGTAAGGTTTTACCGATGGTTTTAATATATTGTGAATAACATACTGTAAAAGCACAAAAATGTCCAGTCCCAGTCATAGTAGTTGTTAGTTTGGTTTTAATTTTGCTTCAGTATGTTACATTTAAAAGATTTCTGCTATTCCGCAAAGTGCTTAGAAAAGTGCTGTGCTATTAATGTATTGGTCGATAATTTGTACCTGTATGATATCAAACATTCTGATAAAACCTAACACAGCTGTATTGCAAGCTATATGTAAGGATTCTGGATAATTTCTTTTGAGGAAAAAGTAAGTTTACAAGCAACACCTCTTAACTTCCGATCTCATACTCTGAGTTTACATATATTAAGTAAATCTTTTCTCTCTATATGTCTCTCACTTCGCCCATGAGTACGATCCTATAAGAACGAACCTATAAACATAAATAGATGTCAACAAGTTCAGACCATCAAACAACAAAATAGTTAGAAACAAGTCTTTGCAAAACAAGTTTCAAAATAAAAGACAGTCTATTATAATCTTTTTCTTTTACAGTCCGTCTGTATCATCACACATCATTGCAGGGGATGAACGGAATACGAATGTCCGAGAAAATAATACAGTCTCCTTTTGGTGGCGTTGATGCTGCTTTTGGGGAGGGTGTTTATTTGACGTCGCTTGGTCCAGAAATAGATAAAAAGATCGTGGCTAAAAACAACTATAAGCACGCAGCTGCACAGATGCTTAGAGAAGGAAAGGGCGACATCATCATAGAAGTTGATGTCCATGAAAAAGATGTCGTAAAGGCAAATTCCGAAAGAGACGTCTACATTCATTCAGGGGATATACCAATGTCAAAGATCAAAGCTATATACGTACGAAATGGGGAAGGAAAAGCTATCCAATGGCATATAGAGAAAAAGGATGTGGATGACGGCTGTATTATAATTTAAGGATTCATCTTTTAAACTATTGTTTTCTGATTATATCCGTGAGAACAAAGTATATATCATAATGTAGTTTTCATTATCTCGAATACACTGCTCTCCAGTAATAATCGAAGTCGGCTTGATGTATCTAATAAAACAAAAATTTTCCTATTTTTCTAGACCAGTAGACTACCAATGAAACTTTGCTATAGTTTCACCAATTATGTTTCTACGAAAATGATGTTCAATATCTTAATGCACAATCATTTTGATATTTAATCCAGGTACAAAATCAAGTGTATTCAGCAGATTCATGTCAGTGTACACCGTAAATATGAAGGAATAAAAGCAGATATTGTTAATATAAACCATATATTTTCAGTCCTTTCTACACATAACTCATTATATCCTCATTTAGAACATACGATCTGAATCTAGTGTATCTTCTTTTCTTCTTTCCTCTTACATTCTATTATTACTGTTTTCATAAGGGTTTAATTCTTCACTTTGTTTCATCTCTATTCAATCCTCCACCAGTAGCTTTTTCTTCCTGTTTCAATCTCTATCCGCTTGTATGTGTGTATATACATGTACGCATTTACGTATGTGACCTTGCGGGATAGATTTAAACAAGTGAAACAGGGATTAGGACATCATTTTAAAGAAATGTGACCTACAAGACCAGAAAATAACGACAATTTTCTTCTGGATTTTTTACCGTACTATCTTTCCAAATAGTATAGGCGCCTATCCATTTATCTATCAATATGTTGTTACTGTTTATTAACCAATGCAATATTTATCTCTCTCAAACCTAATTAGTCAAGTAGGTTGTAATGTTATAATTCGTCCCAAACAGGGATTGAATCCGTGCCGCGAGTGCGTGAGAATTAGCTGATATGAGCCGATTTGTGTTGTAAGCACACTTTCTCCATACAGTCCGCACAGAGGGTGATGCTGTAATTCTTGAAGATAGGAGAGTGTGATGTGTTTACTTTTTTATATAATCGATGACGTCCGAAGCGGTAATCAAAAAATCAAACCTAGGTGGATATCCTTTCCAATGCGCTTTTAACTGTGTCAAATGCGCTTTTGGTTTTTCCAATGGGAACCCAATCTCCCGTCTTTAACATTCCACTTTTCTTGATGGCAGTCGGTAACAACATCATTTCGTTGTCGGTAGTCACCTCTTTGGGTGCACAACCGATGCTACGAGGGTAGAAGTGTGTGTAAACTTTGACGAGACGTGATAACATGTCGTTGAAATTGAGACTGAGTTTGTTGATGTGGAAAATACTTCCTCATACGTTATTTTAAAGCTGTTTGAAAATGCTCCGCTATACCAACGTTCGTTTCGGGATTCTCAAAGTGAAATAATGAATGTGTTAATTTTCAATTCCTTTTGAAAAGCTTGGTTCAGAACTTGGGTTATTGGTCTCTTCGCCATCGTAGAGGGTGACGACCGCATTGTTTCAAACCAGTATTAAAGCTTGTATTACCTCGAAACATATCATGTAAGCAAACAAAAACAAAATGACCATTTGTAACCATGATTGCATGTTGCAAAATGAGAGAAATCAACAAAATCGGCTTGCCATAGGTTATCGTTTCCAAACCTTTTTGGTTTCATCAAATGGTTTTGTGATTAGTATACGTCTTATGTTGTTGAGACCATCTTTGCACCTCTCGTAAACGTGCATATACAGTATTTCCTAACTTTTGACAATCTTATCTTTTGTCAATCACTTTCAGAGAAGAGGAAGACGGAAGATGTAACAATTTACATGGTGTAAATAATTATTAGAATACCATCGACGACACGAAATACTGTAAGCCTAGGACTCAGGTTCAAAGAACGTTACATGTGAAGAATTTGAAATAAAAAAACACATAATACATAAATGAGACACAACATCACAAAAGCTGAATATAAACAAGTCTATTTACAACACTGTATATCAAGGTGCGCCCTGTGCAATGCAGGTACAAACACAAGTGTCCTTTTAGTCTCAACACAATTTAAAATGTCTAATTTCTCCTTAAGGAATGGTGTTTCTGACTCATACGTTTCGATGTGTACGCGAGCACTGTCCTGAACGTGTAATATGTCTTCTTCTTTTGTGTCGGGTTCTTCCATCACTTTTTCTAACGTTGTCTCAAATGTTAAATTCACTTCTAGCACTTGCTGAAGTTAACTTCTTGGACCAATTTCAATCTTTGGCATAGACATACACTTCTTGTGTCTAAGCATTGAAGAGAATACGTTTCCAGTCACGTACATCTTTCCAGTGCTGATGTACATCACAAGCTACGCACACTTATTGCTAGGCATAAAAAGTCAATAAAATGCAACGAATCTTTTCTTCGCATAAAAGTATTGATGAGAAATCGGAACAGGTTTGACAGAATGAGTGTCTCGTGAACATTTAAAGTTAAAGAGATCACGATGTCTTTTTACATGTACTATCCACAGATTGTTCACAACGAATCGGCTGAGAAATAAACTTAGAGAAATGTAGTCACTAACACGAATGCTAGACATCTCCCAAACATTCATTGGAAAATGTGGTGATGGAAACAATTGTAAAAGGTTTGGCAATCCTCTACTGACTTCCTTCAACGGAATCTGTTGCAACACAATCGACAAAAGTCGATGCATCGTAAGCGTTTGTATAAAAGTCGCCTGTTGTGTGTGTCATATAGTCTCTAAAATATTAGTTTTCGCATAATGTGGAAACGACAACAGTTTGAAAATGGAGAAACGAATTGTATGTAAATGCATTCCAGCAGCTGAGAATGAAGATTCCTAATGTCCTCTTATCAGCTATTCATTTGCAAGAATGTCTTTCTATTTGACGAAATAGTAGTACTTAATATTCGTGGCATCTTTTAAGCAAAAATGTCTTAGTCACGTTCATATCCCACGTCTTGAGGAAGTTTCGGCATGAGCTAACACAACATTTAGATCGCCCACCTCAAATGCGGAAGGTCGCGAGTTTGAACCCAGGCAGAGTCATACCAAAGACGTATAAAAATGGTACTTTCAGCTGCCTCGCTTGGCGCTCAGTACTAAGAGGTTAGTGCTGGGACTGGTAGGCTTAGTGTCAGGATAATGTGGGACATTATTCTGCATCTCCGCGGCATGATACCCCAGTGCTAGACATCACTATAAACTTCCACACTGCAGACATCGTAGCGATATAACTGAAACATTATTAAAGCTACGTTAAAAATCTAAACCACACACACACACACACAAATAATCAGCTCTTGCATGTCAACGATTCTAAATAATCTACTGCAGCGGAAACTTTATCCGGATTAACACTTTTGGCTAACAATTCATACATACCAGTATGTAATACGCTTCAGAGATTTTCTGTGCTTCCCGCTTAGTCGGATTAAAATCCGTTACCCTAGTCAGATGTTTTGTTCTCCCCTCCAGCGTCATCAAATCTTCATATTCTAAACGGACTTGATTAAAAAAGGTCTTTTGTTGATGTTATGTCGCAATTGTTATTGCTTTGAAAATATGTTTGGCTGACGATCCTATCAATGCAATCATGATCCCTCTTGAGCGCATCCTACTCCTCTTTACGCCCAAATTTATGTCGTTTGATATACTCGCTTCTCATGATATTGTATACAACATCAGGATGAAGATCGTTGATGAAGGTCTGAATGTGTTTCTGAAATGAGATGACAGTGGCTGTAGCCCATTCGTTTCCTGAATCAGACGCTGTAAGATGATGAGATAAATCAAATAGGCTTTCTAAAAGGCTGTAAATTCCGATGAGGCACACACCGAGAACTCTGAGCTGTAGTCTGTTCTTCCTGCTAAGATGGGTATATGTCCGTTATTATTTTTAGCACGGCGTGCTTTCTTGTACGGTATTGTGGTCACATTAGTGTCTGATACAGGTGGGTAATGAGTGACAATGGGCCTTGTCCTGCTAACAGAGAAACAGTTCCATTGACGGTTCCGCCCCACAACGATAATTTAGTGTTGCCCAGCGACATAATCTGAGAATAACAAATCATTTGCGTGTTACCGGTGAAGTCAGCGGCCACATGGTAGTTAATCTCGATAACACCTGGTTGGACATTAAAGTCGGTTTCGTAAGCGTGATACCCGTGTTGGTTACCATAAACATGGTTGCATAATGTTTATTGTTGACCCTTAAACTTTCAGCGGAGGTTTGTATTGTGATGGGTGTGTAAGCTATTGCAGCGTCTCTGTCGATCCAGATTGGCCTGTCGTTGGTCCCAAAATGATACATCATGATCCTGTTGTTTAGCTTGTTATACACTAATACCTGCCTAGGATTTTGTGAGGTAGTTCCATAAACAGGCGAAGATTTGACTAAATCCGCTAAATCCTGTTCTGTGATCGATAACGTGCCCGCCACCGACACATTTCCAGAGATTCCCCACCAATTTCCCTGTATTTATGAGTTAACGCCACCTCAAGATCTGCCGAACCGCCTGGGAGGACACGAGGGCCTGACCGGAAGCCGGTATAAAACCTTACCGCAAATATAATTGTTTCCCGTCATCTCACCCCCAGACAGTAATAATTTGGTTTGGTATAATCAAACCACGTGGGACCACCTTGCATCATCATGTCTCCGGTGCGCTTGATTTTTTTGTTCAGCTCTTCGTGGAGTCCCAACTAATGAGGCAAATGTTGTGTAGGACATTAATTATAAAAGAAAAATGAACCTCATTATTTTGATTCCAAACAAAAAAGAAGCATAATCGTCATTTTTTTCGCTTTTTGACTGTTATTATATGATCGTAGATCCTATCGCCCGCGCTAAAAATAATTTTGTTAATGACTTTTACCGTTAAATAACATGTCAATTTACAACCGGGCTGTGATTTGCACGATCATCCCTCGGCAGAACAAATGCCAGACGCTAGCTGAGTTCAATCATTCATTATGCAGTGCAGCTACTGCGAGCGCGTCGTACACAGAGGAAAACGATCTCGTATTTACAATTACCGTGCCTACCGAGATATGTCCAGTCAAAGAGGTGCAGGATGCCGACGGTCATCAGATTATCGTGTTTGACCATATCAAAATCAACCGCGATAACATGACAAAACTTTTGCGAATATTTTCGTTTTCACATAGCAAGCACTACAGCTGTATTTATTGTCGAAACACTGGTTGTTTTGTGCCTTTATTCGGCTTGGACAATCATCGATATCTTTTAACAAATCCTCTTCGACAGGTTCTGGCAACAATTCTGTATCCGGAAGGTTTTGGTGATCAAACTTTGCTTTATTCATTTTGATACCTATGAAATTTATTTAATTGGAAAAAACATGCAATTAAAAAAACAGTAATATTATAAGCAACGGAGTTCAGACAACGATTCTAGACCTTTGCGGGCTTTGACATGTGTTTTTACGCGTTGTTTGAAGACCTTTTTCCGACCGATGATATCGCTGCCAAATCGGAAGCAGATATACGAAGTTTTAGCCTCACAGTTGGAGGAACATCGCAGCATAATATTTAACGTGATTCTACAGGTGGTTTTTAGCAAGTTTGTGGAAGATGAAATCGAGTCTTTTTGTTACACTGCACCGAGCGCTTTTTAATGCCATGGACGTGGATGTAAAATCGCTTTACGAAAACTTAGATGAGGATATCAAGAAATTTCAGAGATACGGTTCTGGCTGGGTAATGGTGGGTGTGACAAAATTAGTGGTGAACACGGTCAAGTATAATTCGTTCAAGGCATGCAGAGTTGTATTAATGTTCAAAACAACGACAAGTGTTTTTTGTGGGCGGTGTTATCAGCACTTTATCCTGCGCAGAGAAATCCAGAAATCATGAATCATTATAAAGCATATCAGAACACGCTCGATTTCACAGGAATTCAATTTCCAGTTCAGGTAGAGGATATTACCATATTTGAAAAACTAAATAACATCGTCATCAATTTGTATGGTATCAACATCAATTTGTGTGGTATCAAAGGGCACTGCAGCATCATTTATCCGCTCACTTTAGCCGGCATCAGAACACCGGGTGGTAGCATCGATCTCTTATACGTTAATAAAGATGACAAGGACTGGAATCAATTTGTTTTCGAGGATCATGAGCGGACAAGTGTTAAAAGAAGCAGTGCCAAATGTTGTGTTTTTGGTGGATGGGAGTGGGAGTTGTTTAGTGTTTTTTTTTATGTTTAACATGTTTTACAGTTCATAAAAAGTAATTGATCATGGCCTCGATTGTGTCAGCCTCATGGCGATGAAAAAATAACCTTGAAAACCTTTGACTGCAGTCACGAGTTCCTTTTGTGGTGGGCGCCGATTTCGAACTGTTGATATCACCTTTTCCTGTTCAAGAAAACGACGAGACCACTGACATATCATGTAGGATCCAGTATCAGGAACATGTGCATTGCAGGTTTGCATGCAAGATCGTGTACGATAATGAAAATTATAATTCTGGAGTGAAATTGTATCGTGGACCGGATAGCATCTGGAGATTCTAGAATCAATTTTACAGGTTACGATGATTTGTACACATGACAAAATCGATTTCTAACGCGGTGTGAATTTGTTGATCAGCTACAAATTTCTGCGTGGTGTCCAGGGTCATCGGGATCGCGACAGGGATCATTGTGATTACACTGGCATATATGGAGGGGCTAATCATAATGCGTGTAATGTTGCATTTTTAGAAACCTTTTTTTGTTACTCTGGTGATGCTTAATTTGCAAGGGTACGATTCGCACATGATCATGAAATGTTTTGGAAAGTTTTGGCAATGATTCTGACCTGAAGGTTATTGGAAAATTTAAAGACGATACAAACTCGTAGCCCATGGCAGAATTTGTCGGATTGCGGAGTAAAATATACTCTGTCAGATTAGCAGGTGGTGATGTCCAAAAAGCTCGCTTAGGGAATAAAATAATGTCGTCAAAAAGTTTCTGACGCTCGATCATCATACAGCAGGTTTATGATGATTTAAACCGTTTCCTATAATGAACACGATCAGATCACATTGTCATAATCTGTTTACATATTCGCTCAACAAAGTGGGTTTGTATTGTTATAATATTATTGAAGATGGTATTACAACTTTGTTACATGGGAATACGGATCCTTTACTGGTTGATCTCGGATAGATGTGAACAAAAGTAAGTGACATTAGCGGTAGTCGAGGCACGAGTTTCACGGGGAAGGGAGATGCTGGTCCCGGCACCTGACATTGATCAAAATAAACTTATCATATTGTGTTCCTAGAACCACCCAATCACATAATCGGATTGATGTAAACACCGGCGGCAGTCGAGGTGGGATGGCCGAAAACGTGTGTTCTGACCGAGACCAGGCATGGGAGCATGGGTATAACATCACAGCACAACGAACCTGTTTATCATATGATGTCATGTAATGTGCCCGGAACTGCCAAATTACATACTACTCCTGCTCTTTAGGAGTTTTTTCAAGTACATTATTTTCAGGGGCAATTCCACATCGAAAGTTTTCTCTAGGAATAGTGACATCAGAACAACCAACCACGTCGAATGCATTCATAAGTAAAACTAATCTGTTGGACAATTATCTTTTGCAGGTTATCTGAAAAATGAAGAATAACCAGAAGAGCAATGAACTAAAAGTAACTGAAAGCTTTATAAAGGAGTGACATCACTATCATCATACAACAGAGGGGATAGGGGCATCGCAAGTTGCTGAGCTGGATGGTTTACGCCACAAAAGCCTTTCTCTAAATAAAATTTTGCTGTGGAGACATCAATGTTATTGGTTTTCGCTGAAAAAGATTTGATCTTCGATATCAGAAATTACTAGAATGAAATATTATGCGATCCAAGGAAATATTAACGGAATTTTATAATGAAGACATAAAGATGACAAAATTGATGACTATACATTCCTAACACTTTACGTATGTTGCATGCATGCCATACCTATCGATGAATAGGACTCGTTCTATGTGTTGACCTACTTAGCAAGTTAAGTATATAACAAACTTATTTGTATCTACTTCTTTATCTGAATCGATCGAATAACCACGTGTTCAATGTTGGCATCTTTAAATTAACACATCCTAGATACGATGTTCAAAATAAATCTTTAGATCATTTACACAAAGCGTTAGCAATTTTATTTTCCATTGTGACCTTCTACCCTCGCATTATTTTTAATGCGCACATTTTGTCATAAATTCGCAAATTCGGGTCTCGTATGATATTGATCACACCTTTTATTTTGTAATTACGATGCATGTTTGTAATATGGTTAACAATCGGCTGAAATTATATTTTGACGTTTTACAAATATAATTTACTCCTCGACATTGGTGGTTGTTTACCATTGGTATGAATTATTCGCCGTCCGTAAAAAATTAAAATCAGGTAAAACAAAAAGTAACACTACATTTCTCATCCACCACACCACATATACAATCCATCACCCGTTAATAGTAGTAAAAAATTATAAAAATATCGTGAACTGTAGTGGAGAATGAGAAAATCCGGAACATAAATGTTAAAATAGTTTAGACTAGAAGTAGCATTAAAATTATGAAACTAGTAGCATTAAAATTAAGAAACTGTACCAGACTTTCGTTAAAGGCTTAAAATTATCTCGAATTTTTTTTTTTTTTTTAAGAAACAATTGGCCAAGACTAAAATTAGTACTGAAATTCCGAAACGCATACCAACTTGAGCGGAATCTGACGAATGTCCGCAAAGAATTCAAAGTATGGCCGAGGCTAAGATTATAATACAATTTCAAAATTAATACATAATTTAGCTTCGACTATAAATCAAATTTTCTCTGAAATATAAACAATTTTAAAATATTTGTTGCAAATTCTCAAACATTTTTAAAACTACGAAATCTACAAATTTAGTTTTCTCACAATAAAAAGGGTAGTGTGTAAATGAAGGAGATGAAATCGTAAAAACAGCATATTCATAACCTAATATCCAACACCCAGTATTCACAATGCAAAATACCTTGTGTAGTGGCTAAGTGTATGTGTGATTTGGATTTTTAACGTAGCCTTAGATCTATATTAGTAGCATCGAAGTATGTGATACCATCACAAAACGGCAATGGTAGATGCACGTAGAAAGGATATGAAGATCGGTAAAGTCTTATGCGATTCTGAGTCAAAAATACCAACTTTTCTATTTTGCATTTTCATACATTTGTGTTGGCACAGATCGATATAGACTGATGAGAAACCGATAGATTGATATAACATTTCTTAACACAGGTGGTTCTTTACAATTTGCATAACTTATTTGCTTGTATCAAAACCATTAAAAAAAACGCCAACGGTAGACGCACGTAGCAAGGATATGAAGATCGGTAAAGTCTTAAGGGAGGATACTGAGCCAAAAATACCAACTTTTTATTTTGCTCTATCACAAATTTCTATTGGAACATATCGAATTAAACTGATGAGAAACCTATCAATTTATATCAAATTTGTCAACATCGGTAATTTTTTACAATTTATATTACTTACTTGCTTCTATGGAAAGCGCTTGTATAGGAAGGCATTGGGCGCACGGACAAGCATATGAAGACGTACTTAAAAGATTCATACACATATTATATACTGTTGTATAACTTTACTTATGTGCTTCAAATATACAGTATTAGCAGCAAAATATGTGCTACCATCTCAGAAGGGGAAGGGTAGACACACGTAACAAGGATAAGAAGATCAGTAAAGTCTCATGCGATCATGAGTCATAAAAACAAATTTTTTATTTTTGCATTTTAAAACATCTTTTCGGCACAGATCGATTTAGACTGATGAGAAACTTATAAAGTAAAATCAATCTGTTTTCAAAATTGGGTTATTTACGATTGGTATTACTTATTCGCCTATATGGAAAACGTTCGGATAGGAAAGCGTTAGGCGCACGGACAAAGAAATGAAAAGGTACTTGATAAGATGCATACACATATATTTTTTAATAGCTTTTCATATATTTTTCAAATCTATAGCAGTAGTATCGAAGTATGTGGAACCATCGCAAAACGGCAATGGTAGATGCACGTAGCACGATCAGGAAGATCAGTTGAGTCTGAAGCGATTCTGAGTCAAAAATACCAACTTTTCTATTTTGCATTTTCACACATTTCTTTTGGCACACATCTGTTTAGACTGATGAGAAACCTATAAATTGATATCAAATTTGTTAACATCGGTGGTTCTTTACAATTGGGATGACTTCTTTGCTTATACAGAAACCATCGAAAAACGGCAAGGGTAGAGGCGCGTAGCAAGGATATGAAGATCGGTAAGTCGCAATCGATACCGAGTCAAAAAAGCAGCTTTCAAGGTAACATTTTCACACATTTCTATTGGAACGGATCGTTTTAGACTAATGAGAAACCAATAAATGGATATCAAATATGTCAAAATCTGTGTTGATATCAGATTTGTCTAAATAAGGGTGTCACAGAATAAGGCAAAGAAATAACTTGGTTTTGTCTTAAAAACAATTAGACTATTTCTCGTTGTACATACGTACGTTATATAGGGTGAATGTGTTTTTCCAGGTAAGCGACTGTATTACATGTACCTAGCCACAGATTACTTGTGTCAGGTATCATGACTAACATGAGGTGCACGGGTATTTTACCCCGACTTGTACTCACTCTCCTATGGATTTAAGTAAGACGAATCACGAAAAACCACACTGGTCATTTTTGGATCACGTCAAGGAGTATACACTCTCCTTTATTCTCCAGCCATAGGGATAAGTGTTAAATTTACATTCTATTTATTTGATAGGCGAAGCTTATTCGGTTTGTACTGTGTTATCGCGTAATAATGTTTATTACAACGCAGATTTTTAAAAGTAATATCATATATATAGAAATTATGCATAAACTATTATGTCCCATTTGGTTTTATTATAGCTGCGTCTGTGCGTCTGCGTATGTGAATCTGTAGCTGCGTCTGCGTCTGTGCATCTGTGTCTGTGTTGGAAGCTGTTTCTGTATTGGAAGATGATTCTGACTGTGTTGGTAGCTGACTGTTATAGTAGCTGACTATTATGGTAGCTGACCGTGTCTGTAGCCGTGAATGTATATGAAATGTTATTGTGAATATAACTAGAGCGGTCCGAAGCTGTACGAAGCAGTCTAAAGTTTCTTGGAGTCATCTGGAGCTTCCAGAACAACGCTGTCTGTTGTAATAAGATTATTGTGAATCTTAGTCGTGATAAGATTATTGTGAATCTTAGTCGTGATAAGATTATTGTGAATCTTAGTCGTGATAAGATTATTGTGAATCTTAGTCGTGATAAGATTGTTTTGTATCTTAGTCGTGATAAGATTGTTTTGAATCTTTAGTTGTGTCAAAGATTATTGTGAATCTTTAGTTGTTTCAAAAGACTATTTTGAATCTTTAGTTGTTTCAAAGACTATTTTGAATCTTTATAATTTTGTTCTTGTTGAACAACATACTGTTTAAGGGGTAAGTGCAGTCCATGAGGGTTCATGGATCTGCACTTCATTTTATTCAATATTTGTTTTGTTTATTTTCAATTGTATTTTTTTTACATCATATATTTATCATTATTAACTCATTCATAAAATTCCATCTTTCTTACATTGTGTTTGGCTTGTTCATTTCGTCCAAAAACCCACTCGGTTACAATTCTGTGACAAACTCTCACAGAATAAAAGAAAAATAACTACTTTCGATATTTACACCGGTAATACCGCAATTTGGATTTTCTATATTAAAAAAAAATTTATCCAAATTTTTAATCATGTCCTACTCAAGTAGTCTGCTCCTATATTCTCAACCCCTCTTATTGCCTCTACACGGAAGCGATATGGTTGTAGTGTCATCGCCCAACACATCAATCGAGCGTTAGCGACCTTGGCCTTGTTTTGTTGTTGTTGTTGTTGTTGTGGGGTTTAACGCCATTTTTCAGCACGATAGGCTATACATGGCGGCCAGTATTAATGGTGGAGGAAGAACCCGGAAAACCCCGGAAAGAACACCGACCCACGAGAAGCTACTGGCAAGCTTTCTCACATGCCCACATTGGCTGAATCTTAGACTCGAACCGCCGCAGTTGGCCTTGTTTAAATACAATAGGGGTTGGTGATCAGTTTCGAGAACAAAATCTCTCCCAAAAAGATATGCATGGTACTTCCCAATTCCCCACACTACGGCCAAACACTCTTTTTCAATAACTGAATAGTTTTTCTCCCTGGATAGCAATTTTCTACTCGAGTAAGCTACGGGTAACTTATTGTTATCTTGCTCTTGCAGTAAAACTGCTCCCAACCCAGTTTCAGAGGCATCTGTTCTTAAAATGAAGGGTTTGCTAATATCTGGTAATATTAATATAGGTGCACTGACGAGTTTTTCTTTAAGCGTGCAAAAAGCTATATCCTGTGGTGGTCCCCACTCTACTTTGTTGGGTTGCCCCATCTTTGTCAGATCAGACAGTGGGCTAGCAATGGCTGCAAAGTTTGGTATAAACTTTCTATAAAACCCTACTAGACCTAGAAATGAACGAACTTCCGTTTTGTTGTCCGGTTTAGGTGCGTTCCCAATCGCTTCCACTTGCTTGGGGTGAGGTTTCAACTGACCCAAACCACTGACCCTATGACCCAAACAGTCTAAATCTGTATAGCCAATACTGCATTTAGTGGGTCTGACTGTGAGGTTCGCTCTGCCTCTTGATGTACAACTTAAGCATGTTAGCATGGAATGTCTTTAAATTGCCGTCTATGTCAATTTTGTAGTCCATGTCATTCTTGACCTCCTTAACTTCGTAGGGACCTTTCCACTGGACTAGTAATTTATTTGTGCTGGTAGGAAGAAGCAATAAAACCTGATCTCCTACAAGAAATTTCCTATTTCGCGCTCTGCGGTTATAATACTTGGCATATCTATGTCCCGATTTCATTAATTCGTCGCATGCCATCTGGCATGTACTTTCCAGTTTCTCTCGCAGATCTAACACGTACTGGTATGTAGTTTTTATTTCCTCGCTCGCGACGTCACCTGTCCACAGTTCGCGTAGTATCCGCATCGGGCCTCGAACTGTTCTTCCGTACAGCAATTCGAAGGGTGAAGTATGATTTACTGTTGTACGACGAGAAATAGTCTAATTGTTATAAGACAAAACCAAGTTATTTCTTTGCCTTATTCTGTGACATCGGGGTTTATTTACTATTGTTATGACTTATTCACCTGATTATTCATGGATATGTCAACTTTCACTTTGACTGTCCCGGAAACACAAACACATCAAAACTCATAGATTCCATTAATGTTTTCAACCTCAGTTAATCAGTTATCTAACCCACCCATAAACCTGGTCACATTTTAGACTGGATTCTTCAATAGACCTGATGATAACATTCTACGGTCCTCCCTGGTATCCCATGAACTTGCATCAGATCACCTCTGCATTATATGCCATCTTGACGTATCAGTCCCTAACCGTCCACCTTTATATGCTACTAAGAGAAATCTCCGTATGATAAATAGAACCAACCTAATGCATGACATCCAAGCAAACCTAACAACTTGCTTACCTCCTACAGCAGAACAACTCGATAACTGCATGCGTTCATTGCTCGACAGACATGCCCCAGTTACCAAGTGCAGAGAATCAATTCAAAAGTGTACTCCATGGTATAGCAGTGCTAGGGACCAGCTTCGCACTGCTAAGAGACCGCCGTAAAGCTGGTTGGCGTTGACTTTCCACCAGACTCACTATTCATAAGCAAATCTATGAAGCCTCTAAGAAGAATGTCACAAATATAGTCCATGCAGCGAAATCAGCCCACTACACTACTAAGATCATGGAAAGTTCCAGCTGCAAAGAGCTCTTCGAGATTACTGACAAGCTAATGTCAAGGAACAAATGTACACCACTTCCAACTACCTTCTCTGTAGTCGACCTTCCGGATATGTTTGCAGATTTCTTCCGTGACAAAGTACAAACCATTGGAGATAAGCTTGACACCACAATTTCAATTGACTCGTCGTCACCATACATTTGGGATACAGAATTTGAGCGGCAACCATTAGCAGCATTTGAACCTGTCTCTATGGATTTCGTACGTACAATCGTGATGAAGAGTGCACCAAAGTCATGTGAACTTGATCCAATTCCAACATTACTGCTGCTTGAGTGCTTATGTCCAGTATTGCCTTCACTAACTGATGTTATTAACACCTATCTCAAATGGAATACACTCCAGCCCAGTTGATCTGTTTTGGTGTTCCACAGGGGTCTGTTCTCGGACCCGTTCTCTTCCTTTTATACACTCAGCCGCTCTCAAGTGTCATAGATCATTATCTAGTGTCTCACCAATTGTACGCTGATGACACCCAAATATACAAATTTAGCCACCCAACTGAAGATGATGCTACCATCCAAGGCGTGGAGAGGTGCATTTCTGATGTGAAATCATGGATGACATGTAACAAGTTGCAGATGAATGATGATAAAACTGAGGCCATTCTGATCACAACACAAAGACTTTCTCATTCACATCCTTTACCTCAAACAATAAATATCAGCAGCACCAACATTAAATTCACACAATCAATACGAAACCTAGGTGTTACTCTATACTCTCACATTGCACCAACATGTCATTAACATATGCAAGGCTGCATATCTTGAGCTGAGATGCATCAGCTCCATTTGCAGATATCTTTCAGTTGATGCCACTAAAACACTTGTGTGTTCAGTAGTACTTTCAAGACTGGACTATTGTAACTCAGTTATGACTGGTTCACCTCAATAGCTACTCCAGAAACTTAAAAAAGTTCAAAACACAGCTGCTCGGATCATGCACACCACGATCAGAGCACACCACCCTGCTGCTCTGTACCCTACACTGGCTATCCATTCGATCCAGAATCAAACACAAAATGTGTTCTCTGTGCTACGTTTCACTGACCGACTCCAGTCCAACATACCTATCCGACCTCACCCATGTGTACACACCAGCAAGATACTTACGCTCCTCTTCCGACAATCGTATACTCATTATTCCCACTACGAAAACAAAGTCATATGGACAGCGTTCTTTTGCATACCAGGGCCCAGCAACATGGAATGAATTGCCCACTGAACTTAGAGACAAAGACAGTAATCCCATTCAAGAGTGCTCTCAAAACTCACTTATTCCGACTACAAGAACAAACTCAGAGACCTAATAATGTTTCCAGCCTTAAATATTCTCAGCATGTTTTTTATGTTTTCTAATTTCATGGTGTTTATTTTTGTAATCTTATCATTATATATGTTTTTTTATGTTATAGGTGTTGTCTAATATTGTAAAGCGCTTTGAGCTTCTAAAGATTAGGCGCTATACAAAATCCTCATTATTATTATTATTATTATTATTATTATTATTATCATTATTATTATCATATGGAAAATGATCGTAAAGGAAGACATTAGGCCAAAGGAAAGACAAATGAAGACGTACTTAATAATATACATACACATATTATTTACTCTTGTACAGCTTTAATAATATGCTTCGAATCTATAGTATTAGGATAGAAATATGTGGTATGATCACAAAACGGCAATGGTAGATTCACGTAGCAAGGATATGAAGATTGGTAATGTCGCACCCGATATTCAGTAAAAAGAACAAACTTTTTTATTTTACATTTTCACACATGTCTATTTGCAGAGATCGACTTAGTCTCATGAGAAACCTATCAATTGATATCAAACTTGTCAACTTCGCTGGTTGTTTGCGATTGGTATGACTTATTCGCCTATATGGAATACGTTCCATTAGCAAGGCATTAGGCGCACGGACATACAAATGAAGACGTACTTAATACGATACATACATACATATTATTTACTGTTGTACAGCTTTTATTATATGTTTCAGATTTATAGTATTAGCATTGAAATATGTGATACGATCGCAAAACGGGAATGGCAGATGAACGTAGGAAGGATACGATGATTGGTAACGTTGCAAGAGATACTGAGTCAAAAATACCAACTTTTCCATTTTGCATTTTCACCCATTTCTATTGACACATATCGATTTAGGCTGATGAGAAACCTATCAACTGATATCAAACGTGTTAAAATCGTTGTTTGTTTGCGATTGGTATGACTTATTCGCCCACATGGAAAACGTTCGTATAGGTCGGATCTAGGCGCACGGACAGACAAATAAAGACGTGGTTAATAAGATATATACACATATTTTATAATATTGAACAGCTTTAATTCTATGTTTCAAATCTGTAGTATTACCATCGAAGTATGTGCTACTATCGCAAAACGGGAAGGGTGTATGAACGTAGCAAGGATATGAAGATAGGTAAAATCGCACCCGATATTCAGTAAAAAGTACAATCTTTTTTATTTTGCATTTTCACATGTCTATTGGCACAGATCGAGTTAGACTGATGAGAAAACTATATATTAATATTGAAATTTTTCAAAATCGATATTTGTTTTCTATTGGTATGACTTATTCGCCTCTATGGAAAACGTTCGGATAGGAAGGCATTGGGGGCACGAACAGATATATGAAGAACTACTTAAAAAGATAGATACAAATATTATTTACTGTTGTACAGCTTTCATTATATGCTTGAAATCTATAGTATTAACATTTAAGTATGTGCTACCATCGCAAAACGGGAAGGGTCGAAGCACGTAGCAAGGATACGAATATCGGCAAAGTCGCAATCGATACAGAGTAAATAAATACCAACTTTTTTTAGTTTGCATTTTCACACATTTCTAATGATACATATCGATTTAGACTGATGAAAAAGATATACATTGATATCAGATTTACCAACATCTGTGGTTGTTTACGATAGGTATGACTTATTCGCCTATATGGACAATGTTCGTATCGTTCGGATCTTGGCGCACAGACAGACACATGAAGACATACTTAACAAGATTCAAATAATAGTTAATGTTGTATTGCTTTAATTATATGCTTCAAATCATTAGTATAAGCATCGAGGTATGAGATACCATCGCAAAACGTCAAGGGTAGAGGCATGTGTCAAGGATATGAACATTGGTAAAGTCGCAAAGGATACTGGGTAAAATATACCAACTTTTCGGTTGCATTTTCACACATTTATATAGGCATAGATCGATTTAGACTGATGAGAAACCTATCAATTAATATCAAATTTGTCAAAAAATGTGTTTGCTTACGATTGGTATGACTTATTCGCCTCTAAGGTAAACGTTCGTATTGCAAAGATCTAGGCGCACGGACAAAGAAATGATTATTATCGAATTATATGGTACCATCTCAAAGCGGGAAGGGTAGAGGTACGTAGGTAGGATATGATGATCGGTAATGTCGCAAGCGACACCGAGTAAAAAATATCAACTTCTTTAGTTTGCATTCTCACACGTTTCTATTAGCACATGTCAAATTAGACTGATGAAAAACCTATCAACTGATATCAAATTTGTCAACATCGGAGGTTTTTTACGATTGCTATGGAAAACGCTCGTTGATGAAGATATTGGGCGGACATACAGACACATAAAGATGTATTTTATAAGATGCATACACCTATTATATACTGTTGTATAGCTTTCCTTATATGCTTCAAATCTATACTATTATTATTGAAGTATGTTCTACCGTGGCTAACGGCAATGGTTGAGGCACGTATCAAGGATATGAAGATAGGTAAATTCTCAACTGATACCGAGTCAAAAATACCAACTTTTTTATTTTGCATTTTCACCTATTTATATTGGCACAGATCGATTTACACTGATGAAAAACCTATCAACTGATATCAATCGTGTCAAAGTCGTTGTTTGTTTGCGATTGGTATGACTTATTCGCCCACATGGAAAACGTTCGTATAGGTCGGATCTAGGCGCACGGACAGACAAATAAAGACGTGCTTAATAAGATATATACACATATTTTATAATATTGTACAGCTTTAATTCTATGCTTCAGATCTATAATATTAGCATCGAAGTATGTGGTACCATCGCAAAACGGGAAGGGTGTATGGACGTAGCAAGGATATGAAGATCGGTAAAGTCTCACCCAATATTCAGTAAAAGGTACAATTATTTTTTTTTTGGCATTTTCACATATGTCTATTGGCACAGATCGAGTTAGACTGATGAGAAACCTATAAATTAATATGAAATTTTTCAAAATCGATATTTGTTTACTATTGATATGACTTATTCGTCTATATGGAAACCGTTCGGATAGGAAGGCATTGGGCGCACGAACAGACATATGAAGAAGTACTTAATAAGATACATACACATATGATTTACTGTTGTACAGCTTTAATTACATGCTTCAAATCTATTGTATTATCATCCAAGTATGTGCTACCATCGTAAAACGGGAAGGGTGGAAGCACGTAGCAAGGATGCGAAGATCGGTAAGTCGCAAGCGATAATGAGTCACAAATACCAATTTTTTTATTATTCATTTTCACACATTGGTTTTTTTTTTTGTGTGGCATAGATCGATTTAAACTGATGAGAAACCTATAAATTGATATAAAATATGTCGAAATAGGTGGTTGTTTACGATTGGTACAACTTATTTACATATATGAAAAATGTTCGTTTAGGAAGGCTTTTGGCGCACGGAAAGACAAATGAAGACGTACTTAATAAGATATATAAACATGTTATGTTGTTGTTTAGCTTTAAGTTTATGCTTGAAATCAGTAGTATCAGCATCGAAGTATGTTGTTAACTTCCCCTCCCCTTAGTATGCTACTGCAAGCACACTTTGTCACATGCTAACAGGCACTAACTTGCTTGAAAATTATGATTTCAAAAAAATTATGGACTCTTATACTATAACGTTATAATGCGCCTTCATTTTCCCTCAGGTAGGTCAACAGTTGTTATGAACAACAGGAACCATTATCGTACATTCTTTGCTAAGCGACCGCTCCGGTGGTGCAATGTGTCTATAGAGCGTCCGCCTTGGATGCGAGAGGTCGCTGATTCAAACCCCGGTCGTATCATACTAAAGACTTGTACAAATAGTACTAGCAGCTGCCTCTTTTGGCGCCCATCATTAAGAGGTTAGTGTTCGGATTGGTCGTCCTGGTGTCAGGATAATGTGATTGGGTGGGACAAAGTACTCTGTGTTTGTGGCATGATGCCACATTGCATGACATCACTATAAATTGTCACACTGCAGACACACACACACACACACACACACACACACACTTTGCTAAGTTATTTGCTATTTGAAGAGATGGAATCTTGTTCATATTTCAACCGCTTTTTATTATCATCGCTTTGACCAACATATACGATAATAATACTCCCGATGATGATGATGGTTGCTGTCCTGATTTGTTTTATTACTACTGCTCCCTGGGTATATGTTATATCGAACTTGAAAACAGAAGCACTACCAGCAATAAAGCAACTTTGAAAACAAATCACACTTAGTCGATATAAATATATATTGACATCAAAATGAACGTCAAATGATCTTGTACAAATGTATCAAAATGAACTATCACCAGCTGGATTTTTTTTACATTTATAAAGCGAAATAACTAATACTTCAAGGCTCTGTCTATGGTATAAATGTTCATGTACACTTTTCCATTGTAACTTTCAGTGTATAGACTTCAAATACGATGAAGCACAAATCGAGGACGTCGAGTGGTAACATTGGAACAAAGTTACTACTTCGGTCCAGAAGGACAGCGAGCTATATGTATTCCTGTCCACTACCATGTAGAATGTATCAAACTCTACTCTTTGTCTAGCGTGCTGGTGTGTGTGTGTGTGTGTGTTATTATACCCATTAAATTACTTGCAAAATATATATGGTGCTGACATTTTCGGTAAGAGGGAGACAGACCAATATTCTGCATATAATTATTTTAATGTTTTTCATAGCAAGAGTATTTTTAAGTGTTCTTTGGGCATGATCTGTTCGATATATTTCTCAACTGATATAGCGGGTATAATAGAGCCCCCACCCCAACCTGACAGAGCGCTCGTGTAATATACGGTTTAATACATACTACATGATAACGGGAAGGAATATACCAATTTTGGTCGATATACATGATCGTTGGTATAAATTCAAACGAGGGCCATGAAATACATTAGCAAATCCCTACAGTATTTAAGGCAGGCGATTACGAATTATTTAAACCACATTCTTCATCTGTCACAGATTTTATAATAATTTTGAAGTCGCTGCTTTATCTCAAGGAAAACGAGCAGTAAGTGTTATATAAAGCAAAATCTTAATATCAACTTGATCAATTTTGCGTCATTTGACAGTGAGAATAGTAATAAATAGAGGATAATGTATGTTTATTAGTGTGGTACACAAAAAAAACCAAAATACAACAACAACAACAACATTAACAACAAAAAATCCACAAAAACGAGTGGCGCCCCGAAGCTACGGGTTAAAATATGTTGTTTTTTTTTAGGATCAATCACAAATTGAAATATATCAGGTATTAACGTTGGAAAAAAAGTTGTCTTTTTATTATATACTTTTTCTTATTTTATCTCACCCTAGCGAAACATTTTCTGCAAATGACATTAATAAAAGGAAAATAATAAAATAACCTAAACCACTTTGAATGTCGACCGTATCTTTTATTTACACAGAAGAGAATACCAGCTGAAACGGGATTTCAGACGGCAGATGAACTGAGCTTAACTTGATACATTGAACTTCATTAGAAATTATACAATCAAACAAATGCAACAATGATAAGTGGAACTACGAAAAATCGAGAATGTTAGATTTGCGGAGGATGTATTCCGAATCATTGTCTGCTAATGGAGTATTCACCTCCGTTGCTGTGTTGGCGATTGCCCACCCAGCACGCCGTCCAAATGTGAAGTTGCGTCGTGCTGAAAGACATACCAGTATGCCATAATTTAACGTATGTCATGTAAAGAAGCTGCTTAAATTATAGTATTTAAAATTTTCTTCATTTCGTAGGAGCCCAAGAAATTAATTCTAGTTTGAAAGACAAGATGACGGTAAAACTCAGGAGCCGTTGGTGTTTGAGACATCATAATAAAGGTAACTGAGTTAGCTTTTTGTTTGGTAATATGTTGGAGATTATCTTTTGCTGATCTTCTTTGAGCTTGGAGTAACTTTTCACATTCTGAATATTTTTGTTTACACTTATTTGCATAATATGCATTGCTGGGATATCACAGCACAGGAGTCAGACGTTTTATCAATAAAACACGAAATAACACGCGCGTCTTTTGGACGCAGAGCATATCAGACTGAACCCAACGAAGTCAAATAAAAGTATTTTTAGTAGTTTGGTGTGTCATTTTTACAACCAAAATGATTGTAGGGTTTTGATGATTTAGATTTATATTCATTATTTTATACATTAGATTGTTGTTTCACATACATGTATTTATAAAGCGCTCTGGTGGCCTAGTGGTTAGAGCGTCTGCCTCAAATGCGGGAGGTTGTGGGTTCGATCCATGGCCGAGTTATACACCAAAGACTTACAAAAATGGTACTAACAGCTACCTCGTTTGGCGCTCAGCATCAAGAGGTTAGTGTTATGACTAGTCGGCCTGGAGTCAGGATAATGTGACTGGGTGGGACATCATCCTATATGTCTGCGGCATGATGCTATATGTCTGCAGCATGATGCCCCAGTGCTAGACATCACTGTAAACTGCCACACTGTAGACATCATAACGATATGACTAATTTTTTTTAAAGCTACGTTAAGAATCTAAATCACACACACACTCATATATTTTTAGGATTTGAAATGTTTAATTCTCTTTGTTTATATATTGTTTATGTCTTTATAATACTCTGTATTTACTTGTACGGAAGTAATAACAATGTAATCTATCAATTTATTTTAACTATTTATTTGTGAGAGTTAAAAGGCATACTAATCTAAATTAACTATTATCATCTTGAAATTTTCAATCTAGTGTCTAGATAAATATGTGAATGTTTATCCGATGAAGAAATTCCAAACTTGTATTTTGAAAATAAAAATACAGAATTTGTCAAAGAGAATTTTTGCAGCATATATCTTCACTCCCAGCTCGTCATAATTCTTAATGTTATAATAGGTACTTAAACAGATCTTGTCATGCTTTTACAACCATGGCCTAAATCCAATTATAAGTATACAGTTCACTTGATGCATATAAGCCACAACGACCTAAAGTGATTTAGGATTGTCAGGTCTTGGTTGTTACAAATCATCAGTTTCTGCATCAGTAACATGTTCTGCTGAATTTGGAAGATTTTTTTCCATCATTTTCAGTTGTATTATTTTCAATTTAAGCATTTTGCCACATTTGCTAAACTGAATATAATTAATGGGGAAAAATCCATAATGTTTCTTTCTCAGGTGCCTGTCAAATGAGGAAAGAAAGCTCCTGAGAGTTTGTTCAAACTCAGCTACATTTTCATTTTGACAGCCAGAAAGAAGTCTAAATATGGTCATTCAGCTTCGAAGGAGGGATCTGTTCCATATTCCTGATTTGTCCAATTGACTTTAGATAATGGTATGTTGCAAACAGAATAACATCATTATTCTGTTCTGATCCTTGTCTTGTTTTCCAGCTCATCCAAGAAAGTTTGCACTTCTGTCTCTGTCATTTTCCTAAACCTAGAGGTTTGCTTCACACTTGCATCTTCTATGGATTAAATTAAGTCAACTATATTTATATCAACACTTGAAAGAATTTCATCTACTTCAATATCCATTTCTAATTCCACAAACACCAAACCATCAGCTTGTGCCATATTTCTTGTAGCAGATGACAAATTTTATAGAATAAGCAAATGGAGCAGCTTTTGTTTAATATAAAAAGGTAGTCTAATAGTGGAATTGAATCATGGGAATAAGCTAATCTCTTTACATGTGAAAATATAGGGATATATTTTGCACATGTGAGAATGTAGAATGAAAAAATAAAATTGGAAAATAGTTTGCTAGTAATTTTCTACATTTGACACCTAAGTATATAATTTTATATTTAGCTTTGAAAAGATCTGCGTTTTGTATTTTTCTTGGTGGTTCAGTTTGAGTCTAAGGTGTGGCAAATCACCAACACTGTTAATAAGTCACCCCATTGAGGTCAGCCACTTGAAACAATGTTACTGTCCATCCCCGAAGTGAATTACCATTCCGATGTTAATTTCACATATGTTCCCCGATCACCACATATTTCTACTAACATTTTGTATTTTTCTTGGTGGTTCAATTAGAGTCTAATGTTTGGCAAATATTATGTGTAAAGTCAGCACTCAAATAAATATAACCCAATTCAATGAAGGTAATCAAGAAACTAAATTTGTCAGTTAGTCTAATTTGTTAGTACTGAAATGTTGGAATATGGAAATGTAACTATTACTGGAGATGTGGAGCTTAAATTAAGTTCTTTATAATTCTACAAGATGCATACAAGTTCTTGATTGTGTGACCGCTCCAGTGGCCTGAGTGGTTAGAGTATCTTCCTTGGATGAGGGAGGTCATGGGTTTGAACCCCGGCTGAGTCATACCAAAGACTTATAAAAATGGTATGTTAACAGCAAGAGGTTAGTGTTGGGACTGGTCGGCCTGGTGTCAGGAAAATGTGACTGGGTGGGACATGACGCTACACGTATGTGACATTATGCCCCACTACTTGACATCACAATAAACTGACGCACTGCAGACATGGTTACGATAGGACTGGAAAATTGTTAAAGCTATGTTAAAAATCCATATCACACACACATAATTGCAATGGCAGTAGCTGGTACAGGAAAGTAACATTTCCACTGGTCAGAATGTTACCACATGATCAAAATGAATTGCGTTCATTTCTGTATGAACTGTAAGGAGAACTACTTTTCCACTTCTATAAATAGAGTCACGTGTACAGCTTAAGATAAACACTGCCAGTGAAGGCAGACACGAAGTAAGCATTAAAGGAAAACAACATTCTTACATTTTTTAATTAAAATAATTGAATAAATTTGGCTTCCATTGGTTGAAGGACTGGTATTATAATGACCTCATTACGATCAAGCAGGACAGTCTCAAGTGCTATATATAGCTACGTAACAGAAAAAACCCAAACATGTATTACTACGCTCAATTAAGATTTCTATTTTTTAATGATGCAAACAATACAACATAACGAATAATTGAAATTTCAATTATAAGAGTTTAACGTTGTTTTTTCTGAGTTTATCGTGGTATAAACTGTCAGTTGCCGACTCACACAGCTTACATAACGCCCTTCGTGCGTTATTTGCTGTGTGAATCGGCAACTGACAGTTTATACCACGATAAACTCAGAAAAAACAACATTAAACTCTTACATATATGTATTGTGTGTGTGATGGATTTATGATTTTGTCACACCTAGGCACTGTCTTGATGTTATGCCACTTCACCCTGCCCAAAACAAAATCTTAAAAGTGGAACCTGTAAAGACCTTTATGCCCTTGAAATACCTTAAAAATTGTAACTAGATCATTTTTATAAGCAAAATAAATACATTTTGTAAACAAATCCAGAATTTAGTGCTTTAAAAATCTGCTGCCTCTGAACTTTACTGCCCTTGGCAAATGCCTTTTCTGCCTAAAGGGACAACTGTAACACTTTGTGTGCGAAGAGAGATTGGCAAGCTAGTAGCAGATGAATATTCAGAATTTATCTTGCTTCTGTATTTATCTATATCAAAATGTTTATCTAATGTCATCGTAATATTTATAGACTTTTATGTCCTTCAGATACATAATACATGCTGACAATTCCAGTGACAAACCAGCAGAGTCCACCATTATAAATGAGAAGGTAAATTCAACCTTTTATGCAGTTGTTTGCTTCAGTTACAACCTTCTGAACTTATTTAATTGCAATATGAAGAAGAGTTTCAGCTGGGTTTTAATTTCACTTTTGATTCAGTTAATTGCATTGTTAGACTAAACTCTTGGCCATTAATAAATATGTTTGAAAATATCTTTGTTAGAGAAGACTCACTATTTGGTATATATTCGAAGTTGAAGGCGCATATCAAACTAATTCTCTCTGTCCCTGATTCTTACTCTCCACAAACATACTTATTTAAAAAACTTTATACTTTTGCCAGCCTGGGACTTGTCGTAAATCTATGTAATGATGTAAGGAAAAAGGATTCATAATTCTCATTAGTGAAACACCCATAATCACGTACGATTGTTAAACATAAAATCTTTACAAAATAATAGGCTTATATTGTTTTGTAAAATGATGCCATGAACATTTCCTAAAGGCAAGTTTGATATCTAGATAAGTGGTTTGAATGTTAGAACTTCTGGAGGCTTCGATCAACTAGGGTTCCATCCTACTTGCCCTTGCCTACTCGTAGGTGCCCCCCCCCCCCTTTCCCACCACAACAATGTCTGGATCGGCTCCTGACTGGAGTTTGAAAATTAAGCTTCTGTCATCAAGTTGAAAGTGACCATTTCAGGAATGTACACGCAATGATGTTATTGAAATGGAGTTGTCAAACACAATTTGACTTGACCTTGAAAAATGGGTCACTAATCTAATTTTGTATCAAGATGTAAGGACTCATAAAGGTAAATAGCAAACCAAGTTTCATCATCGTCCATGTAGTTAATTGAAGTATGCATGTGTAGAGTTTACCAGGGAGTCAGCAAAATATTGACTTTATGGTATAGATTAAAAGCTACTTAAGTTATTTAAGCATTAAAAATATCATATGGGTCTTAACTGACAGCACATACACTACTTTGCGAAAAGAATTTCCAAGAATTCAAGACAAGACAATGTCTTTCATTTGATGTTTGAATGTTGAACCATCTCCAGTATTCTTCAGCCACAACAAGATTTTCAAATTTCATGTGGCTAATGTGGTGCACGTTTTGAATGTCAGCATAATACTGTTTTTATTTATGACAGCGTATGCATCATTAAAAGTCATTTAGTGAAAATCTCATGTCATAATTATCATGCATTCAGGTGGTGCAATGATGAGATTTTTAAGTTAGTCAGTGGCGGTAGCCACATTGGATGCAAAACTGGCACCATCCAGGTATCATTGGAAGGTTGTTTGTGAAAACTCTTGTTGATATAGACATCCATTTTGAGTGGGCTACATATAAGATTTTCAAGATGTCTGCTGTGAAAGTCACACTAATAATATTCTTATGACAGATTTTATATAATATTGTTTAATAAGATAGTCGTATATTGTAGTAGATACATATAGCAGAAGTCAGATTGGTACCATTTTAATTTACACATATAGGACCACCTGGACAGCTTAAGAAGTCTGACTTCTGGTTAAAGTCGCCACATCAATATGACTTCCTGTTTGAGTATAATTTTGATAGCAAGATTTTTATGATGGTTGCCATGGTGACCATATTGGATATAAGGTCGACACCATTTACGTTTAAGACCATCTAGACATGACTAGAAGATTTTAAGTGAAAACCTCATGTTAATATGACCATTCAGCAATAACAAGATTTTCCTGGTGACTATCGTGTAGGCCATATTGGACATCAGCTGGACAACATTTTTATTTAGGACCATCTCCATGTACGCATCATAAGAAGTCTTTATTGAAAACCCCATGTTGATGTTACCATCAATTCAGAAGGGTTTTGAAGATGGCTGATGCACCATTTTCATTTAAGACCTACCAGACCATGGAATAAATGTGTGTATAAAATGTCATAGCAGTCGTCCAAGTAGTTTAGGAGTCGTACAAGACAAACTTGTGGTAGACAGCAGACCATCCTACAAGCTCTTTTGGTTTGTAGCCAGTAGTTGTAAAGGTAGAAAGAATATATGAGATTTGGATTTTTAATGTAACTTTAAAAAAATTTCAGTCAGTTCACCTAAGATAAAAATTGCAACACCAACAAAAAAGCAAATTTAGGAACATAAATCCTTTCAAATAAACCAACCTTTTGTAGGCGGGGTGGGTGGGTTGTTAAACAGATAAAATCATTAAGGTCACAGTCTGCATGAGTGAGAACTGTTTAATAATTAAATACAGAAATCTAACACATGTATTACATGACACTAATAATATTCTTATGACATGGTTGTAATTATATTGTTTAATAAGATAGTCAGATATTGTGATAGATACAAAAACATCAGAAAGCATTACAGAAAAATGGAATAAAAATTAATTAAAATGCATAGATACATATTTTCAAAAGGACTGCCACATGCAGTACATGAGTTGGACACCTATGTTCACATAACTCAACACGTCATTATATCGCCAAACAGTTTTGTTTTTATTCTCCAGAAATTACAAACTCATTTACCATGTTGCATAGAAACTGCATGATAATTATAGCCTCTAGATCAAGACAGGTAACATGCCAAGCCAGTCAGGTGCAGTGTGTCTCATTAATATTATCTATATTTGAAGTTTGGCCAAAATCGCCAGAAGATATGGCTTCAAGAGTGGCAATGAGATCAACCAATCACATTATTAACATGTATGCATCTGATTCACTTTTGATATTGTCCAAGAATTTCGTGACACAAACCTATAATCCCATCCTGATCAAAATCAGATTGCTTCCAGAGAGCAATGATAAGCTCTGCCAATCAAATGCAATTTATTTAATTAATATAGATATGTATATTTGAAAGTTAATCAAAAGCAAAGATTCTTCTCATTTTATATGCATCTTTTAATCAGCACTGTATAGTGATGTGCAGACATGTTGAAAACCATGCATATAAAAATATACTGTGATGGGGCATACAACATGTTAAAATATCAAAAGGACCATTATGTGATATCAAAGTTGAGGGCATTATAACAGGTTATTACTCTACTGTCTGAAAATAATTTGCTGAAACCTTAACTAAAATTTCTTGAGTGATAAGATTTTCAGATTAGGCACTATGACAGCCATTTGTGATGCAATATTGGCACCATTTTCATTTAGTACACAATATGCAGCATTAATAGACTTTTGGTGGAAACCACATTTGGATATAACCATTCAATCAGGAGTTAATTAAAAGATTTTCAATATGCGCATTGTGGCAGTCTTATTTGAGATCGACACCATTTTCATTCATGACCAGCTAAACAACATAATTTGTCTTTTGGTGAAAACAATATTTGACTTTCCATGTGTGTGTGGCAATAACTAATTTTCAAGATTGTTGCCAATTTCATTTAGTACCAACTAGATATCACAAGATTTTTAATATGGTGTCTGTGGTGGGCATAATAGAAATAATTTCAAAAAGGATGCTGTGGTGACCATATTTGATGTCAAATTGGCACCATTTCATTTGGGGCCAACTTTACCTCATAGGACTTTTAATGAAATCCCATGCTGATATGACCATCAAGCAAGGAGCAAGCAATAACAAGACTGTCAAGATGGCCATTGTGGCAGCCATATTGGATGTCATAGAGTAACCATTTTCATTTAGGACCAGTTAGAAATTGTCAGACGTTTTCTGATGAAAATGAAATGCCATGTTGATATGACTCTCTGTTCAGGTGGAAATTAATATCAAGATTTTTAATTTAAAAGCTCATGTCAAGACAAGTTTCCTTCAGGTAAGTTAGCAACAATATTTTCAAAATGGCTGCCACAGTGGCCATATTGAACAATAGATTATGCACATAGGGTAGTTAATATTGTGTTTTTTTTGTTTTTGTTTCTTTGGTTACTGGGCAATGCATGCGGTTTGGCGTAGGTCACTCGTGGCAAGATACCCATATACCATGTGCATGGGTACTTAACCTCTCATCATGTACATTTATTTTCTCTGCATTTATTGGAGACAGTGTCTTATGCGACACAGTGATCACTTGGATCTTGTCAAGGAGTGTCAATACACTTATATATATATATATATATATATATAAATGTCTCTCTTTAATATATTATCTTTATTTGTCATTCTTCAAATTTAAAATACTAGAAAATTGTTGGTCTGATACAAATTATTGCATATTTTGACGTAAAACAATGTGGTAGCATGTATTTATTAGTTTCCTCTCTGCATTTAGTTTATTTATGACCAGTTTGGTATATGTGTAGCTGTATGGATGGATGGATAGGCTGGAAGAGCCAGAATGGTGAGGCCATGACCTGCAATGTGGCAGCAAAGCCATTTCATCCAACAGTGTATGTGTTACATGACAGGAATTGTTGACTAGGAATTCCGGATTCTAGAGAAGGCCAAGGAATAGCAAGTTCGAACCCTGGATAAGGGCAGTATACATTGTGGTGTGTTTACAAGGACATATGGTTGAGTGAACCATATGTACTTTTCTCTGTATCGTATGCTTGTGTGAACCATAATTTTCTTTGTATCATATGGTTGTGTGAACCATACTTATTTTTTTTGAACTTACGATTCTGTGAATCATACTCATGTTTATTCCTTTGTATCATATGATTCTGTGAATCACATTTATTTAATTTCATATATTGTGGATGTATCAACCATATTCATATGTTTTTCATATATGAATCTGTTTGCTTTTTTATAATATGTTTGGTATCATAGTTATATATCATTTATTATATATCATTTATAGTGGGTGGGTTTGTGAATCTACTTGCATATGTATTGTCATAAACTTCTGTTCTCTCACATTGTGTTGTGTTGTCACTCAGTGCAAAAATCCATTCGGTTTAAATCATGTTACACCATCCACTGAGAAGGAGTAACAACACAGGGTTCCCACGCTACTGGGAAATTGGTAAAAAGTCGGGAGAAATGATAACTGTTTTCCCGAACGTGAAAATTCCTTGAATTTTGCAAATATTGATGAAAATGTGGAAAAACCTGGGAATTCTTCTCCACAACTTGACGCCTGAAACAATTACGTGATTGAGTTGTAACTGAACTGATCGGGAGTTAAATTTATTGAGTTCTAACCAGAATATTAGGAGGTTACAGCATGGATCATTTGGGTGCTTGCCATAAATATATTTGAGACAATCCAAACGCTCAGTGGATTAGATTTATCTAGTAGACTTTTTGTTTCACAGGTTGATATCCGTACGTTTTAATTTTTATGGAAGGTATGAAAACCAGTCTTGCATCTCAAGAGGCCAACATGGCGGCGTTAAAGTATAGCCGCTTAGCAGATGGCTAGCAAAATTAAACGTTGTTAAATCGATTTATACCTGCATGCAATCGATATGAAAATTATTTTCTCGGAAATTGCGAGTATTAAAATCATTATGTCTTTAATCAAGCTGAACAACGATGAAACTAATGCATTGATGAAATTTGAGCTGGTATGAGCGATTTCGATTGCTAGTCAGTCGAGAACCCACAATCTCACAACCGTCATTTTCAAATATTGTAGAAAAAAATTAAATGAAAGTCGTTGAAATAAAAATACAAAAACAAAAGGGCACAAAATTCTATATATTTATTCCGAGACCAACTTCCGGAGTTTTGTTGTATCACGTGACTATCACGTTGACATGTGCTCTCTCAGGGAGCATATGAAGCAGGGAACAAGACTAATCAGCTTGATGAATCAGACTGGCCAAGTTTCTTGTAGTTGTTCTCGAAATAAAAATGTTGATAATTATATGTTCTTTCTTATTTTTACAAAACGTATTAGACTTTCATTTAATATAATTGAAATTTTGTACAAACAACATTGAAAAGGAATTTGTTGTTGATATCACATGACTATTGGACTTCCGAGATTGTTGTTTGAGATTTGTGAAGTTATGTGACTATTAACGCAAATGGCAAGTACCGAGTCAGGTTTCATCTATGCTGAGTTTCGTCTAGTCAGAGTCAATGAGTAAGGAAAAAGGGTTATGCAGAAGATACTTTCTACCTTTTCCTTTAAAATATGACATATCCACCCCACCCTCAAGTCTCATTTTATTGACTCCTACCACCATATTACCCCACTTTATTTCCACTATAAAGGAGGTGTAAAGAGAATAAAAATCGATAAGTACTCCACATCCCGAAATGTCTGCTAGGACACAATGATTGGTCTCATATTCATACATACAGCATTCACATCCAAACTTAACAGAGGAATGATTGCCATTAAAATGTTCTTTAGAAATGAAACTATGTATGGTGGATGGTTCATGGACAGGAACATGTATAACATATAACAAATGGAGACTTATAAATAGCAAAATGCACATACATGTCACAAGTAAAATAAATGTATTAAATTTGATAAAGAGTTTGTGAATAGTTTTAGAGTTTTGCTCCAAGGACTATTAAACAGCAGATGGATAACATACAGACAAAACATTAGAAATATTGAAAGTGAACAACAATGAATAGAGAAAGGCACACTGAGTTTTGGATCACTTATATATGCAATGAAAATGCAAAGAGATATCATTAATGGTTTTGGATTTATGTTCTGGAAGCATAATTTCTTCAATATTGTTTTAAATCAACATCGTTGTAATAATCTGAAAGCTCTTATTACTTTCATGCTTTCAGATATTTATTGGGGGGGGGGCACTAGACAGATGCTCCCCACTACTTGCCCCCCAAAAGGTGTTTTATGTGTGTTTCCCCCCAAGGTGTGTTGTTTGTTTTTTATTTTTTAAAAAAGAATTTTGATCAAAAATTTATTCAAGTTACATTTTTGAATTTTTGATGGGGTATTTATTTATTGTCCTTAGTGTTATCTATAGGGTTGTTCATCCGAGCCAGGTTTAATTCACCTAGCTCGAAATGTCTTCCGTAAATGTTCTCAGTGATCTATGCTAGAGATCTCATATGTCCTGTGTTGCTATGTGTATTTTACTATACTGTGTGTATGCTATAGACATATGTGTAAGGGCAGCCTCTATATCAAATTAATTTCCTTTTGGTTGGCCTAAGTATTCCTCTTTATTCCAAATTATATATATATATATATATATATATATATATATATATATATATATATATATATATATATATATATATATATATATATATATATATATATAAATTTCGATTTATAATTTTGGCGAGTAAACAGTGGCTAATTTGTTACTCAAAGGAAAACCTAGTGTTTTATGTGGTGTTCATGCTGTGTCATTTCTCGCATTAATCTATTATTTATTGAAATGAGGCAGGCTGTATCAGAGTGAAGGTCCACATTTCTTTTATTTTGTTATGTTTCTCCTGACTCGGATTAGGCCATCTCTTTCTATTATTTATCCTAATTACCTAAAAATAGATCCAAAAAGGTTCAAAAAAGGTTAGTTCATAAGTGTATAAGGGATTCTCATATATTGATGGTTTGAAGAAAAAAATTCCCCTTGTCCATGTACTGTTTGTTTATGTCCACATGCTGGCTTTTCCGAGGCTCTGCTATAGACCTGTTCACTTCGCATGGCGCATTGTGACATAGCTCTGTAGCGTCTATGTCTCATACTTTGCCAGCATGCTGGTTCCGTCCCTTTTACCAGTCAGAGAGTATAGACAAAAAAAGAAGAAAAAAAAGGGAGAGAAAGATATTAAATATTAGTGGCATCATGCTCAGAGGATCTCATATTCTATATTTGTTGATTAGCATGTTAGTTTTCCTGATTGAGTAGTCTGGAGGCACAGGAGAGGTTTTCTATTTTCCTCGATGAAGTGGAAGAGGAGGTCAAAGATCCAGCAGTGCTTGCCGATACAACTACCCTAAGCGGTAGGTGAACATTATCCCCCCATGGCCCTTATCTAGTTTCTTTTTATTATTCATTTCTTGTTTTTCCTGGGGGCGAGGTGAGGCTGGGGCTCCAGCTCGCGTTTGGCGGTACAAGCCCATACGTGGTCGGTAAACCGAAGCCCCTTCCCCACCTCCCCTCCGTGGTTTTGTTGTTGAAAAGGTCAGGCTATTGTCCAGTTGTGATAGCCTGTCCACAGGCTAACATGGTACTTGTAATATAATTCGTGATTTTATATAGAATTTTCTTATCAAAGTTCACGTCTAAATATAATATATCCCTCCGGTACCTCTCTTTTTTGCTGATTTCCATTATCAGTTTTATTCTTTCTTCTTTCCTTTTGTCACACTGTACCATTGTGTGGTACTTGCTGAAGCTTGCCTGTTTAAATAGCAGACATTTGGGCGATATTCTAATCACGTGTCTCCTAATGGCTACCTCTCCCGTTAGCCACGTATTGTGCATGTCCTTATAGCTATTTTCAGGGAGCTTAGTTTTGGCCAGTGCCCCCATGCCCTATCCCAATTTACTGCTATGTTTTCCTGTTCCACTTTGCATTTTATACGTTTGGTAATATCCTCCCTTATCCAGTTTTACGTCTTTTTAGTATCCTGTTGCCATAGTTCTTTCTTATCTCTGTATTTACCTAATAAGTCCTTTATATATTTAAATTTTCTCGGAACCTCTAGTTTCTTAGTTAACTTGTTATTTTTGTAAATATCCCCCATATTCCTCATTGAAATCCCAAACCAATAATAAGCCCTCCCACTTTGACTTTGGTTCCGAGTTAATTTTCTTTATTCTATTCAAGATATTTGCGCATTTAATTATGATATGACTAGGTAGTGCTAGCTCCCACCCCCCTTCCTTTGCTCTGTATAAGGTTTCTTTGTTTATATAACGGGTCTCATAACCCCATATATAGTTAATAATCTTATTGTCTATTCTGTGTAATATTTTATTTTCTATGTCAATGGATTTTAAAATATAATTAATATTGGAATACATATATGTCTTGGCCACTTGGGCCCATTCCATTAAATATAGTGGCGTAAGTGCACAGGAATTTACATTACTCTCTATTTGTTTTTTCATAACATTTTAGTTTTCCATTTCTTCTCCTTTTCCAAAACAAGTTCCTAAAGCTTTTACTCGATCGTTGATCAAATGTGGGGGCAATCCTGGATGATTTCCTCACCAGTTCCATATTTTAAGTATTTCGGTTTTATCATGATTAATTTTAGTCCCTGAAGCTTTACAATATTTATCAAATTCATTTTCTAGATGTTTGAAGGAATTTGGATCTTTTATAAAGGTTGTGCAATCGTTTTCATGTTGTAACATTTTTATTTCATCCCTTATATTTGGGATTTTAATACCTTCTATATTTCTGTTAAGTCTTTTTAATGCTTAGTATTTCAATCGCTATTGCATATAATAGCCTTGATAGTGGGCAACCTTGCCTCACTGATTTTTAGATTGTCAAATTTCCCAGCGTTAGCGCCATTTACCTGTACTCTTGCAGTTATTTTTTTATACAGGATTTTAGTCCATTTTTGGAAATTAATTCTAAATCCAAATTTCTCCAATACATTTTGTATATAGTTATGTTCTAGTCTGTCGAATGCTTTTTCCTAGTCGAAAAGTACCATAGCACCTTTCAGACCTGCTTCCCGTAAATAATCTATATGATGTTTTATATGCCCCGCCCTTTTGCCACTCATGTTTGATTAATGTTAATTATTGTATCCATTCCTTTTCTAATTCTCTCAGCTAATATTTTACTTACAATTTTGTAGCCAGTATTTAGGAGGGAGATGGGCCTTCAGTTTTTTAAGGCATTCCCTATCCCCTTTCCCTTTATATATTAATGTTATGATCCCTTCCCTCACTGTTTTAGACATTGTCTCATTTCTCAGTAGTATATTGTAGTATAACCATTCTGGGATGGGCGACAACTCACCTTGGAACATTTTATAGAATTCTGCGGTGAGTCCATCTCCACCTGGGGATTTCCCTTTTGTTAATTGGCCTATAATCTTTTTAATTTCATCTATGGAGATGAAATCATCACATAGGCTTTTATGTTCTGATGATATCATCTCGCATGTTGTACCATCTAAGTAATCATCTATAGTTTCATTTCCAATCGTTTGTGATGTATACAGGTTGCTGCAAAATTCTTTAATTTATTCCAAGATTTCCTTTTCCCCAATATTACTTTATTCCCGTTATCTTTTAATTTTTTCATATAATTTTCTCCCACCCCTTCGTAATTCCTCCTTTTATATAATCCTTTCGCTTTTTTATATACTGAATTTTCCCGCTCTTATTTCTATTCCTTGATTTTCCTCATCAAGTATTTCGTAGTTTTAAAACGTTTTGAGAATTTGCAACAAATATTTTAAAATTGTTTATATTTTAGAGAAAATTTAATTTATAGTCGAAGCTAAATTATGTACTAGTTTTGAAACTGTATTATAATCTTAGCCTCGGCCATACTTTGAATTCTTTGCGGACATTCGTCAGATTCCGCTCAAGTTGGTATGCGTTTCGGAATTTCAGTACTAATTTTAGTCTTGGCCAATTGTTTTTTTTAAAAATTCGGGATAATTTTAAGTCTCCATGAAAGTCTAGTACAGTTTCATAATTTTAATGCTACTTCTAGTCTAAACTATTTCAACATTTATCTTCCGGATTTTCTCATTCTCCACTACAGTCCAGGATAGTTTTGTAATTTTTGTACTACTATTAACGGGTGATGGATTGTAGATAATCTGGTGTGATGGATGAGAAATGTAGTTTTACTTTTTCTCTCCACCTGATTTTAATTTTTTACGGACGGCGAATAATGCATACCAATGATAAACAACCACCAATGTCGACGAGTACATTATATTTGTAAAACGTCAAAATATAATTTCGGTCTATTGCTACCCATATTACAAACATGCATCGTAATTACAAAATAAAATGTGTGATCAATACCATACGAGACCCGAATTTGCAAATTTATGACAAAATGTGCGCATTCAAAATAATGCGAGGGTAGAAAGTCACAATTGAAAATAAAATTACTAATGCTTTGTGTAAATGATCTAAAGATTTATTTTGAACATCGTCGCTAGGATGTGTTAATTAAAGATGTCAACTTTAAACACGTGGTTATTCGAGCTATTCAGATAAAGAAGTAGATACAAATAAGTTTGTTATATACTAAGTATGCAAAGTATTTCAACATATAGAACGAGTCCTATTCATCGATAGGTACGGCATGCATGCAACATACGTAAAGTGTTCGGAATGTATAGTCATCAATTTTGTCATATTTATATCTTCATTATAAAATTCCGTTAATATTTCCTTGGATCGCATAGTATTTCAGTCTAGTAATTTCTGATATCGAAGATCAAATCTTTTTCAGCGAAAACCAATAACATTGATGGCTCCATAGCAAAATTGTGTTTAGAGAAAGGTTTTTGTGGCGTAAACCGTCCAGCTCAGCAACTTGAGATGCCCCTATCCCCTCTGTTGTATGATGATAGTGATGTCACTCCTTTATAAAGCTTTCACTTACTTTTAATTCATTGCTCTTCTGGTTATTCTTCATTTTTCAGATAACCTGCAAAAGATTATTGTCCAACAGATTAGTTTTACTTATGAATGCGTTCGACGTGGTTGGTTGTTCTGATGTCACTATTCCTAGAGAAAACTTTCGATGTGGAATTGCCCCTGAAAATAATGTACTTGAAAAAACTCCTAAAGAGCAGGAGTAGTATGTAATTTGGCAGTTCCGGGCACATTACATGACATCATATGATAAACAGGTTCGTTTTGCTGTGATGTTATACCCATGCTCCCATGCCTGATCTCGGTCAGAACACACGTTTTCGGCCATCCCACCTCGACTACCGCCGGTGTTTACATTAATCCGATTATGTGATTTGGTGGTTTTGGGAACACAACATGATAAGTTTATTTTGATCAATGTCAGGTGCCGGGACCGGCATCTCCCTTCCCCGTGAAACTCGTGCCTCGACTACCGCTAATGTCACTTACTTTTGTTCACATCTATCCGAGATCAACCAGTAAAGGATCCGTATTCCCATATAACAAAGTTGTAATACCATCTTCAATAATATTATAACAATTCAAACCCACTTTGTTGAGCGAATATGTAAACAGATTATGACAATGTGATCTGATCGTGTTCATTATAGGAAACGATTTAAATCATCATAAAGCCGCTATATGATGATCGAGCGTCAGAAACTTTTTGACGACATTATTTTATTCCCTAAGCGAGTATTTTGGACGGCACCACCTGCTAATCTGACAGAGTATATTTTACTCCGCAATCCGACAAATTCTGCCATGGGCTACGAGTTTGTATCGTCTTTAAATTTTCCAATAACCTTCAGGTCACAATCATTGCCAAAACTTTCCAAAACATTTCATGATCATGTGCGAATCGTACCCTTGCAAATTAAGCATCACCAGAGTAACAAAAAAAAGGTTTCTAAAAATGCAACATTACACGCATTATGATTAGCCCCTCCATATATGCCAGTGTAATCACAATGATCCCTTTCGCGATCCCGATGAACCTAGACACCACGCAGCAATTTGTAGCAAATCAAGAAATTCACAACGCTCTAGAAATCGACTAAAAATCATCGTAACCTGTAAAATTGATTCTAGAATCTCTACACGTGACCCGGTCCACGAAACGATTTCACTCAAGAATTATAATTTTCATTATCGCACACGATCTTGTACGCAAACCTGCAATGCACATATTCCTGATACGGGATCCTACATGATCTGTCAGTGGTCTCGTCGTTTTCTTGAACAGGCAAAGGCAATATCAACAGTTCGAAATCTGCGCCCACCACAAAAGGAAATCTTGACTGCAGTCAAAGGTTTTCAAGGTTATTTTTCATCGCCATGACGCTGACACAATCGAGGCCATGATCAATTACTTTTTATGAACTGCAAAACATGTTAAACATAAAAAACACTAAACAAATCTCACTCCCATCCACCAAAAACACAACATTTGGCACTGCTTCTTTTAACACTTGTCCGCTCATGATCCTCGAAAAAAAAATTGATTCCAGTCCTTGTCATCTTTATTAACGTATAAGAGATCGATGCTACCACCGGTGTACTGATGCCGGCTAATCTGAGCGGATAAATGATGCTGCAGTGCCCTTTGATGCCACACAAATTGATGCCGATGTTAATTAGTTTTTCAAATATGGCAAATACCTGAACTGGAAATTGAATTCCTGTGAAATCGAGCGTGTTCTGATATGCTTTATAATTATTCATGATTTCTGGATTTCTCTGCGCAAGATAAAGTGCTGGTAACACCGCCCGCATAAAACACTTGTCGTTGTTTTGAACATTAATACAACTCTGCATGACATGAACGAATTAAACTTGACCGTGTTCACCACTAATTCTGTCACACCCACCATTACCCAGCCAGAACCGTATCTCTGAAATTTCTTGATATCCTCATCTAATATTTTGCAAAGCGATTTTACATCTACGTCCATGGCATTAAAAAGCGCTCGGTGCAGTGTAAAAAAACCACTCGATTTCATCTTCCACAAACGTACTAGAAACCACCTGTAGAATCACGTTAAATATTATGATGCGATGTTCCTCCAACTGCGAGGCTAAAACTTCGTATATCCGCTTCCGATTTGGCAGCGATCTCATCGGTCGGAACAAGGTCTTCAAACAACGCGTAAAAACACATGTCAAAGCCCGCAAAGGTCTACAATCGTTGTCTGAACTTCGTTGCTTATAATATTACTGTTTTTTTAATTGCATGTTTTTTCCAATTAAATAAATTTGATAGGTATCAAAATGAATAAAGCAAAGTTTGATCGTCAAAACCTTCCGGATACAGAATTGTTCCCAGAACCTGTCGAAGAGGATTTGTTAAAAGATATCGATGATTGTCCAAGCCGAATAAAGGCACAAAACAGCCAGTGTTTCGACGTATGTATTTGGGCACATCGTAATAAGACTGCTTTCAATAAATACAGCTGTTGTTTTTTCTATGTGAAAACGAAAATATTCGCAAAAGTTTTGTCATGTTATCGCGGTTGATTTTGATATGGTCAAACACGATAATTTGATGACCGTCGGCATCCTGCACCTGTTTGACAGGATATATCTCTGTAGGCACAGTAACTGTAAATACGGGATCGTTTTCCTCTGTGTACGACGCGCTCAGTAGCTGCACTGCATAATGAATGATTGAACTCAGCTAGCGTCTGCATTTGTTCTGCTGAGGGATGATCGTGCAAATCACAACCCGGTTGTAATTTGACATGTTATTTAACGGTAAAAGTCATTAACAAAATTATTTTTAGCGCGGACGATAGGATCCACGATCATATAATGACAGTCAGGCAGCGAAAAAAATGACGTTTATGCTTCTTTTTTGTTTGCAATCAAAATATTGATGTTCATTTTTCTTTTATAAATAATGTCCTACACAACATTTGCCTCATTAGTAGGGACTCCACGAAGAGCTGAACAAAAACATCAAGCGCACCGGAGACATGATGATGCAAGGTGGTCCCACGTGGTTTGATTATCCCAAACCAAATTATCACTGTCTGGGGGTGAGATGACGGGAAACAATTATATTTGCGGTAAGGATTTATACCGGCTTCCGGTCAAGCCCTCGTGTCCTTCCAGGCGGTTGGGCAGATCTTGAGGTGGCGTTAACTCATAAATACAGGGAAATAGGTGGGGAATCTCTGGAAATGTGTCGGTGGCGTTATCGATCACAGAACAGGATTTAGCGGATTTAGTCAAATCTTCGCCTGTTTATGGAACTACCTCACAAAATCCTAGGCAGGTATTAGTGTATAACAAGCTAAACAACAGGATCATGATGTATCATTTTGGGACCAACGACATGCCCATCTTGATTGACAGAGACGCTGCAGTAGCTTACACACCCATCACAATACAAACCTCCGCTGAAAGTTTAAGGGTCAACAATAAACATTATGCAACCATGCTTATGGTAACCAACACGGGTATCATGCTCACGAAACCGACATTAGTGTCCAACCAGGTGTTATCGAGATTAACTACCATGTGGCCGCTGACTTCACCGGTAACACGCAGATGATTTGTTATTCTCAGATTATGTCGCTGGGCAACACTAAATTATCTTTATGGGACGGAACCGTCAATGGAACTGTTTCTCTGTCAGCAGGACAAAGCCCATGGTCACTAATTACCCACCTGTATCAGACACTAAAGTGATCACAATACCGTACAAGGAAGCACGCTGTGTTAAAAATAATAACGGACATATACCCATCTTAGCAGGATTCACAGGCTACAGGTCAGAGTTCTCGGTGTGTGCCTCATCGGAATTTACAGCCTTTTAGAAAGCCTATTTGATTTCTCTCATCATCTTTCTGATTCAGAAAACGAATGGGATACAGCCACTGTCATCTCATTTCAGAAACACATTCAGACGATCACCAACGAGCTTCATCCTGATGTTGTGGACAACATCATGAGAAGCGGATATACCAAAAGACACAAATTTGGGCAAAGAGAGGAGGAGGATGCGCATAAGAGGGATTATGATTGTATTGATAGGGTCGTCAGCCAAACATATTTTCAAAGCAATAACAATTGCGATATAACATCAACAAAATACCTTTTTAATCAAGTCGGTTTAGAATATGAAGATGTGATGACGCTGGAGGTTAGAACAAAACATCTCACTAGGGTAATGGATTTTAATCCGACTAAGCGGAAAGCACATAAAATCTCAGAAGCGTTTTGCATACTGGTATGTATGAATCGTTAGCCAAAAGTGTTAATTTGGATAAAGTTTCCGCTGCAGTAGATTTTTTAGAATCGGTGACATGCAAGAGCTGATTGTTTATGTGTGTGTGTGTGTGGTTTGCTATTTTAACGTAGCTTTAATAATGTTTCAGTTATATCGCTTCGATGTCTGCAGTGAGGCAGTTTATAATGATGTCTAGCACTGGGGCATTATGCCGCAGACATGTAGAATAATGTCCCACATTATCCTAACACTAAGCCTACCAGTCTTTGGTATGACTCTGACTGGGTTCAAACTCGCGACCTTCCGCATCTGAGGCGGACGCTCTAAAAGTAGTGTTAGCTCATGCTGAAACTTCCTCAAGACGTGTGGTATGAAAGTGACAAAGTCATTTTTGCTTGACATTCGCCTAAAAGATGCCACGAATATTAAGTATAACTATTTCATCAAATAGAAAGACATTTTTGTAAATGAATAGCTTATAAGAGCACATTAGGAATCTTCATTCTCAGCTGCTGAAATTCATTTGCATACAAAACATTTCTCCATTTTTAAACTGTTGTCGTTTTCATATTATGCGAAAACTGATTTTTTAGATACTATATGACACACACAAAAGGCGACTTTTGTATAAAAGATTACGATGCATCGACTTTTGTCGATTGTGTTGCAACAGATTCCGTTGAAGGAAGTCAGTAGAGGATTGCCAAACCTTTTACAATTGTTTCCATCACCACATTTTCCAATGAATGTTTGGGGATTTCTGGTATACGTGTTAGTGACTACTTTTCTCTAATTTCATTTCTCACCCGATTCGTTGTGAACAATCTATGGACAGTACATGTAAAAAGACATCGTGATGTCTTTAACTTTAAATGTTCACTAGACACTCACTATGTTAAACCTGTTCCGATTTCTCATCAATACTTTTATGCGAAGAAAAGATTCGTTGCATTTTATTGACTTTTCATGCCTAGAATAAGTGTGTGTAGCTTGTGATGTACACCAGCATTGGAAAGATGTACGTGACTGGAAACGTATTGACTTCAATGCTTAGACACAAGAAGTGTATGTCTATGCCAAAGATCTATGTCATTGAAATTGATCCAAGAAGTTAACTTCAGCAAGTGCTAGAAGTGAATTTTACATTTCAGATAATGTTAGAAGAAGTGATGGAAGAACCCGACACAAAAGAAGAAGACATATTACACGTTCAGGACAGTGCTGGCGTACACATCGAAACGTATGAGTCAGAAACACCATTCTTTAAGGAGAAATTAGAGACTGTAAATTGTGTTGAGACTAGAAGGACACTTGTGTGTGTCCCTGCATTGTACAGGACACACATCGATAGACAATGTTGTAAACTGACTTGTTTATATTCAGCTTTTGTGATGTTGTGTCTCATTTATGTATCATGTGTTTTTTATTTCAAATTCTTCACATGTAAAGTTCTTTGAACCTGAGTCCTAGGCTTACAGTATTTCGTGTCGTCGATGGTACTCTAATAATTCTTTACACCATATAAATTGTTACATCTTCTGACTTTTCCTCTTCTCTGAAAGTGATTGACAAAAGATAAGATTGTCAGAGTTAGGAAAGACTATATATTCACCGTCCCTTGAACATGCCAAAGGATGCACCAATTGTCTCAAGGAAAACCAAATTCGTCAAATGTTTGATCGAACACAAGTCACATGTGTTTGTCTTTGACCCCAATGCATCGCGGCGTGTTACCAAGACTGGCATTCGGCTTATACCATACTTCAAGAAAGTTATGTAGAATCCATATCATCTGTAGAAGGCATTCATCGCGAAGTGTCTGATTTGAGTCAAACATATATTGTCGTAGTCGATTACATATAAGGAGAGGACGAAGAAAAACTTAAACGTTGGTTTACACGAAAACGACATCATCGTAATGCCAGTCTCATTTACATCACATACAATTTGTTGAAATAATGTGAATCACAGCGCAACGTCAGTCTCAATACCCATTATGTGGTCTATTTTAAATGCCCGAGATACAAATCCCAAGTACAAGTATTACCCAAACACTTAGGAAGTCCTTGACAGAATTATGCGTACGATGATGTGACCAAAATACACCATTCCATCACCAATTTAAAACCCATTACTCCCGATTGTTTGAGAGTTCCTACCAATCTCTTTCACAGCTAGTGCCAAGAATAAGGACTGTAAGTTAAACATATCCACAGGCGTCTGTCATGGAAAAAAATATAGAAACATCCTTTACTTCTTTGTTTCAAAAAGTCGTCGACTTCCTTTCAATCTCATCTACCAGCCAAATTTATTCATGCACTGTATGACACTAGTCGAGATAAAACGCACAAATCCTTGCTCATTTGTTCGAAGCCAGTCTTAAAGATGTATTATGGCGGTTTACTTTTAACGCACGTTAAGTACTTCCAGGCAACAAACATCTCCCTCATCAAACCAAACGATATTTTCAATAACACAAAGTGTCATTGTCACATCCGGCAGATCCAAGAACCGATCCTTAATTAAGAAAACAAACAAATTATTTTAGCCTATGTCATCATTCATTCCCTTTTAAAATAGGATTCTAATGCCAAGTTAAAACCAGGGAAATAGTCAAATCCTCCTCCAAAACACATCCAAAGAAGAAGAGCGTCTGAGCCAAGGAAAATGCACACCACATGAAAAATAAAAGCCCTAACAAGAAGAAGCCGAAGAGCCCCAAGGAACAAAAACATCTCTTACTAGATGGACAGGATGTATTGCTGCTAGGACGTGTACATACTCTAGAAAACCATGGCGTTGGGTGACGTTATTTTCTTCTCCAGCAAATTCTACCTCGTTGCTCACTATGAGCCAAACCTGCTTTAACACCAGTCTTTTTAAATTTAATGAAAAATGGAAACCCATTTCTAAAAGAATTTCCTCTCAAAGGGCTGTTACAACATCTTTGCCTTTAGCCGCTTCTACATCAGCAAAAAAGGGGCATACACTAGGACCAAAGTCCAAGACAAAATAGGGATATTATAAAGTTTAATGGATTTATCCAAACACGAATTGCCACTATTTATCCCATTGAAAACACTACAACGACAAGTTATGACCGTCGTGAGGTTGATACGACGTGAGGCAATTGTGGGATTTATATGGTAATTATGTGTGTTACTCGTCATTACCTATCGCCTACTTTCCCTCCTCCGTTCGCTTGTAGGTGTTGGTGTTAGACTATACAAATATGCATTGGATTGTATGGACTGAATATAACTCATGTCTTTATCCGTCTCTCTATCATGTTTGTCAACCTTTATTAAAAGTTTCATAATGGCTATACTGAGGTATAAAGTCAAAGTTCCATAGAGAGAGATTCGTAATTCAATGCTGAAATTGCATGGAAGGCTATAATGAATCCAAGCATGTTCCGCATCACCAAGCCACATGGTGCACGTAATGTTTCATTTCTTAATATCCCCATAATACTAAATTTCCATAAGTATCTATACGATGCCAACCATCTTGACTTTTCATAGGGTCTCTTAATATCCAATCAACGATAGATTATATAGGGCCACATAGTGACCCAGGAGCTAATGTAAACATTTTATAGTGTTCAGTACTGTCTCAAAAAACCGCTTATGTTCAGTTCCCGTATTATCACATACTAGAACTAAAACTCTATTTTCCATGGCCACAGTGGTACATAATGGTACATTCTCATAGATGGTCATAGTGGCCCATATCCTATACATTTCCGTAGATGGTCATAATATCGTTCGTAGTCTTAAAGTACCATATACCATCATTTTATCCCTAACGTCAAATTCCCATTGAGACATAATGACCAAATTGGTTGATATATTGTCGATTCCTCGATAGGGAGTCAAGTTCATTGTTTGGTCTTTACGGCGTGTATTTGTACCCTGACTTCAAACAAACACAATAAACACTTTAGATTTGAATTATTCTAACTTTTAGCAGTACCTAGATTACTTTATCGTAATTGTTAAAATTATTTAAGAAACTGCCAACAGAGCATAATTTTTAATTTGCAAGGTTCTAACACTTCACTAACAATTTACAAGATATTTCAAGCAGTTTTGAAAAGTTAAAAATGAATGTACAGGATTACACATGAACAAATGACGTGAAGCTATAGTGGTCATCTAATTAAATAGTAATCACTTATGTTACGAGTTAGCATTATCATTTTTACAACCACTTTTTTTTGATGACTCAATAAAAAAAACAACTGATTATTAATATTTTTGTAAAGTTCTAGAAACTATCAAAATTATATCATTTATTCTAGTGTCAATTTATTTAATGTTTGTGCCCTCTTTCTTTTTACCATAATGTACAAGCATGTAGAATTAATTATATACAGCTTATCTAGTATTCTTATTTTAAGTCAATACATGGCATCACGCCCCACGTTTTAACATAAACCTTAAATGACTACTCGTACTATACTCGTATCAAAATGTACGAGTCATTTTGCCTGAGATTTGTTGACATTCCTTGGTTTTGCTTACTCATCGGTATAATGCACCCAATAACACGTGAACTTTAAAATCATCAGATTGGTTTCAAAGAGATAGAAAAGAAACTATTACATCTTTCAGAAAGTTAAAATGAAAGAATAAAAATGTTTATCGACATCCCTGTTCTTCGCATTGTATCTTAGTGTCTAGAGAAATATTTGTGTCATTCTATTATATCATTTGTCTTCATCTCCTGTAAATATACCTCTGTATTCTTTATATCCTGAAAATATATCATCATTTATCTTTATAGCATATGTAGATGTCATCATTTTACTCTATATCATGTGAATATATCCTAGTCGCCATAATCGCAGTACAGCCTCTCCTAATAACCTTTCAATCCCACCCTCACCCCCCAAAAAAACAGAAAAGCGGAATTTCGAACAATCCCATAGTGCTATAATTACTTTAAATAAAATTTAAAAATTAAAACTTTACTCTAACTTCGTATAAGATATTACATGTGCGAATTCAATTTTGTTCAAGTCCAACACCTGTCCAACTGTCTTTCACATATTTAAAGAAATAAAAATGTATTTGTGCTGTGGTGGTAAATTTACAAAGAGCGGTTGTTCATCTAAGTCGTTTGTTATCAAAGAGCAATATTTATCAGCATGACAATGAACCCGTATACCACAAGACCCCGACATAGCTGTGACATGCACACAAATTCACTGAACTAAGTATGACACTGAAACAGCGCCATCTATGTGAAAAAAGTTGTAGCTCTGAACTCGTCTGGACATGACTAGATGGTTCGCATTCGTTACTTTCAAGTAGGAGATCGAATAGCCAACACGTACTTTTATCTTTATTTCTTTTATGTATGAAGTATGTTTTGCCCGTGATACAAAGTCGTGTAGGTTAAATAAATGCCACATTAAATAAGTTTGAATGTAGTTTTCATTATGTCTAAACAGCTAACAAGTAAGAAACGAATTATAATACTGAAAGATCTGAAGCTAGGCTGATTATTATTTACAGAACAATATACCCTGATGCAAGTGAAATGTGGACAATGAAATAAATCAGTCGGCGATATAAATTTCATACGTGTTTTTTATTTTCCTTCCCTATTAACAGTACCGACCACTGCTGTACCTTTTATTTTGAACCTTTGACAGCGATCGTGTTACGGATATGTACGTAATATAACTCTGTCATGGCAGTGTATTTGCTGGAAGAACCCCCTTTTCGTTGGATTGATATGTTTACCACATCCTGTTTAAATAGGGCTCAATTTTTGTAGTCAAAATATGTGACTCGTTTAAACTCGGTTATTGTTTGTGCAACGCGACAATTACAATGCAAGGGCTCTGTTCAAACTCTATGTCGTTAGCTATTTCTTGGAAAATCCAAAATCAAGCTGCCTATTTTTGTTCATATAAACTCTTTTCCTGAAAACAGGATGTACGTGCTCATTACATTGTCAGATTCCAAATTCTGTGATACAATCAACTGATATTTATGAATGCTGTTTTGCTGTACTTGTTCTTCATTATAATCACTAGCAATAACAAGTGATTATAGCTATCACTTTATTGATTTCTTTTAGATAACAAGAATGTAATCAACGATTACATAGATTACTTTAGTCGTATATGTTACTGCTGTCCAAAAGGTGTTTAAAAATGAATTAGATGTAGAACAATTTTAGACAATGTGACTGGGTTGGACATGATGCAACATGTCTGTGGCATGATGCGCTATTCTTAGACATCAATGTAAACTGCCACAATGCAGACCAGGTAGCGATATGATTGAAACAAAATTCAATCTTCGTTGAAAATCCAAATCACACACATACACTCACTTTCGTTATATATATATATATATATATATATATATATATATATATATATATATATATATAAACATGTTATGATGTGTTTAATTTAGCTAATTTTTGAAGAAAACATTTTTTAATATAACATTCGCTTAGGTTTCGTCGTGGTTCGATTCAATTCATTCGATAGCTTTTCGTTTTATTGTCTTCCAGTATTTCTTCCAACCCAAAATATTTGAAGACAATAATGACTTTGCTCTCTCAATCCCATCCCCAGTCCATAGCTATGCTCTCACCCACTCCCCATCCCGTCATTCCTAATTTCCATGCTTAAGTAACAGCCACAGCTGACAATACGATACTTCATAACACGGTTAAAAACTATCAACAAAGTAAGAGTAATGTATTAAATTAAAATTTAACCAGAAAATTAAAAATAGGACCCTTTATGTTACGAAACAATAACGAAGCTATTCTCAGTGCATTTTGAATTTTACGTTTCCAAGGTGTGATATTACCTGTTTTTGATTAGCCATTGTCTCATTATTACATATGTATATTATCCGCTGTAAACATTAAGATATTAGGCCAGGAGCTTGCAAAAATGGATATCTAAAACCGGTCGTAATTACTTGCAACTATTGGATCAATAATTTTGTCCTCAGCAAAGGGGTATTTGAAAAAAATGTTAAAGAGTGAAACCATTTGTTATAATATCTTAAAATAAATTCATGAAAATATATTTACAAATTTGCATAATTAACTTTTTAAAAAAGTCATTTAAAACATGTATCCAAATTTTTCTTTCAGGCCTAATATCTTGGAACATTTCAGGCATATCTGTTCTAAATACTTAGAAATAAGTTAAACACTGAGGCGATACTTAAGGACACTTCTTAAAAGTGGCGAAGGATTTAAGTAGTATTTATAGCTCTTTTAGGTTGGCTTTAAAAATCGCCAACGTAGCAGCCCAGATATTTATACATCTTAAACTGTCTGACAATTCATTTCAAATTGCATATCTCGTGATTGAAAATGTATGAAATCGCTATTTTAGTGAATAGGTGGACATACTTTAGAGGTGTAACTTATTTTCAAGTCACCAACAGGGAAACGTAACTAGAAGATTTCGTCGTTCTTTTACTCACCTTGAAACGCGCCCTAAAATTATAAAGAGGCCAAAGATTGGGATTATCTGCTGTATGTATGTATGTATGTATGTATGTATGTATGTATGTTTGCATGCATGCATCCATGCATGCATGTATGTATGCATGTATGTATGTATGTATAAATGCATGGCACTGTTACATACCTCTTCCAAAGTCAATGTCCACTGCAATACTGCCAGTATTAAATCACAGTCACTTTTACACCCGGGAAAATTGGAAATACCAAACAAAGAGTCATTTTCTCAGAAACTCTGTTCACCTAGTTTAGGTTTGCTTACTCTGCGCTTAGTCTAGTTCCATGTCTCGTAGTCTCCCCGCATTGGGCTCGGCTATACGAAGTGCGTATCTTTATTGATAAAACACTCATGCAACAAAAGTTTAGTGTCAAAAATATTAACAATTTTACTGGCCTAGGTTACCTTTTGACATTTAGTTCATAATCAATAGGCTTTCTTGCATCCTGTATACATACATTTATACCTATAGCCATGTAACTTGGCAAGGGAACGATTGTGACCAATATTTACAGCTTCACTCACTTGGCGTAGATTTTGTTTTATCTGGTCATCATTAGTCATTAAACTAGATGAACATATAAGTCTCCATTAGTATGAACACCTATACAAAGAAGGTCCATGCTGACTAGTATCGTTTGACTTATAAATAAATGTGTTTTTTTTACTGGTAAGATTCGAAATGAATGACTATACACAGAATATTGTGGTACGTTATCCACAAGAGGTTACCTATGTACAGTGCATCAGAATGATTGCAAGAGTTTGAGGAGTGGTTTTGAGACAGTATGCTTTACATGTGACGTCTCTCTTGTACTCACTGACCAAGATAATTTGTGCCTGGTGACTTTCACCAAAAATAATCGGATATTTAGGGGTGGACAAAAATAGTTAATAATACTAAGTTTCTGAAGCAAATTAAAAAAATAAAGGTGAAATGACATCTTGTTTTAATTAACTCATTTTCCTACGTCTACATATATATACATCGGTTTAATAGCGTGTCAGCACAATATTGGGTATATAGTGAAAATTAAAAGTTACGTTTGAAACAATAAATAGAAAGAACAAACTGCCACAATTATTAAAAGGGGCCAAGATTTATTTGTACATATAACTTTACGTCTGGCGACATATTTATCTCTGACAACTTCTGCAGTCGCTTGTGCGGAAAATTCATACATATCCCGCCGAACCAGAGAAACGATGAAAGCAGACATGTCTGGATTCCAATAGAACATGTGTGTTTAGACGTCCACCTCCTACTGCGCTGGATTTGTTCCAGCGCAACACGTGTAGCTTTGTTCTTCCCATTAGTAGCGACCATCTGCAAAATAGTCATGTTGTCGCCAGCAATATGGTATTTGCATGTAACTACTTTTCTGCAAATTTCTCCGAAATGTTTAGTCCATCCATCACCAAAAAGCTTACACAGTTCTGGTCATGCCACGACACCGCTGTATCGTGCACTCAACAACCAGATTGTCTTTGTCTGACACCAACACCTCGAGAGTGTTGCAGTCTTTGGCTTCGGTTGGCAAATACCACTCGTTGGTTGGAGACCCCATTGGATATGCCAGACATGTTATTAACTGAACCTGCTAAATGGCGCCTACAGTTTTGCTGTTTTTGCATATTTCATCCAAGATTGACGCTGTGCTACAATATTGTCAATGATGGTAACACAATTATAAAAATCAGAAAAATGAAATATGTTCTACCTTCATTACAAAACTGTCTTATTGTTCATAACGATGACAGTAGTGAATGGGGTCGCTTTACGTACAATGGGAATTAGCATTAAAAAACACCTTGGGTCACTTTACGTACAATGGAAATTTAACATGGCGAAAAATCGTGGGTCACTTTACGTACAAGGGGAATTAACATGGGAATAAATCGTGGGTCACTTTACGTACAAGGGGAATTTAACATGGGATTTTTTTTTTTAAAAAAAGTTTTTTTAAATTTAAATTTAAATTTAAATTTTAAAAAGGGGTAGGCAATTCAAAGACTATCTCTTTTCGAGAAATATGGCTGGCCCTGAAAAGGGCCTTTGGGTTTTCTTCTTCTTCTACTTCTAATTTCTCCTTTTCCTCCACCAACTTCTTATTTTATCTCCAACACTCTTTCTCTTCTTTTTTTTCTCCTCCTCTTCTTCTTTCTTCTCTTCTTTCTTCCTCTTTTCATTTTCTTCTTCTTTTTCAATTTTTTCATTCCATTCTCTCATCCTTATCCTTTCCTCTTCATCCTCCTTTTCCTCCTTTATTTCTTTCAACAGATCACTAATGATTACCTTCATTTTTCGTAAATTGTTTATCTCCATCTTCACTCTATGGGGACTATATGAGTAGTGATCCTCGTTTAGGTTAACCAACATTTGCTCAAACATTCCTAAATTGTCCATGACGTTTTGCAATTTTTCCATTTTGTTAAGGTGGTTTGACGCCATCTTCTTTGTATTCTTTGCAGAATGGTTTGAACAACTAATACTGTGGGTTCTTATACTTAAAGCGCGTACGTGAAGGAAAACATCCCCCTAAAAACATACAATGGATCTTACCTAGATCATGACCAAACAACGCGCGAACGTGAAGGAAAACATCCCCCTACTTTTTCATTTCATATAATATAACCCAAACTATACTCTTCACATTTGCTAAGAAACAATAAAGAAACCCATAATCTACTATTCTCACAAACATACCTTTACTCTTACTAACACACAAACTCATACCCTCACATTCTTTATAAAAGAGTTAGTGTTTATATTCACACTACTCTACCTACACATTGGCAAATTGATGGTTATTTCTTTTCTTGAGTATTGGGTAGCCCTGAAAAGGGCTGTTTTTTTAAACTTCAGAGACCCCTGGTTAATGGTGGCACCTTCCGGGTCTGGCACCACAGACACAACGTCTACTCCAATCATTAGTCCAATTCACATGACTTGTTTGAAGAGCAGACGGTGGGTGAGTGGCTTCACTATCCCACTCCTCCGTTTGCGGAATAGTGAACACTTCTTCTTCCCTCTGTCTTCTTTGTCTTTGTCTTTGTTGTGATTGTGGTTCAGCTCTCTTTCTTTCATTCTCTTCTTTCATTTTTCTCTCCTTCTCCTCCTGTTCTATTCTCACTTCTTCCACAAGGGCCTCCGCAGTCAGCTCGTTCAGTAGGTATCTGGCATACTCCAGATGCATCTGAAGTTCCATCAATTTAGTCAGTCTTCTGCTCATTTTTACTGTTGATCAATCAACATGGGTAGCTGGACTGCCGAACGAGTTTCAATTTATACTGAAAGCGCGGACGTGATGGAAAACATCCCCTAATAACATAAAATTGATCTTACCTAGATCATGAACAAAAAATAAAACAACAACGCGCGGACCTAAAAGAAACACTCACTCACTTTTTTATGCTACCCATCAATATTTTAAAATTTTTATAAATCACTTCAATAGACTATCCACATACGCAAAGCAATCCAATCTAACCCAAAATATATACCTCTAACAGCCAAAAAAACTAACATCATTTTAATCTACTATCCACACCAACCTATTTTATCACTTACAAACACAAACACACAAACTCATACCCTCACATTATTTAAGAAAGAGTTAGTGTTTATTTTCACACTACTCTACCTACACACATTGGCAAATTAATAGTTATTTCTTTTCTAGAGTATTGGGTAGCCCTGAAAAGGGCTGTTTTTTGTTTTGCTATGGCATTCTTTTTTAGTTTCTAAGAATGCGATGTCCTCTGAGGATAGACTTTCTGGCGATAGGTCTGCTTCTTCGGAAAGAGAAGAAGAACTCTTTGGTGTCGATACGGCAATCGACAAAGCCTCTGTCAGCTTCAGGTTGCTGCTGCTGCTGCTGCTGTTGCTGCTGTCTCTGAAGTCTGTACTTCTCTGTCCATTCTTCTTTCTCCTTGTTCATTTCTTCTCTGAAGAGCTCTTCTATCAGGTCTTCAGTGATTTTTAACATTCTCACATTCTCTATTTCTTCTGGCTTCGGTATCAGACTGTGTCTGACCCTATGCAAATTCACGTAGGCTTCGTTGAGCTTAGCTAGTTTGGAGCACATCTTCTTAGGAGGATGAGTCGACAATGGATGGTTAGACTGGAAACAACCCCGGTTATTATAGTGAAAGCGCGGACGTGAAGGAAAACATCCCCCACACGGTTTTCGAGCCGCAACGTTCATGAGAGGGATAGTAAGAAATGAAAGAGCATCAATCCAACATTCTTCTAGCTAAACAAACCACAAAGTCATTTTTTTTCAAAACACAACATTTTTATTCAAAAATCACTTAACACTAAACAACAACATTTTTAACAATAATCCAACACTATAACATCAAACAATTTTTTTTCAAATACCAAACATTTTTTCAAATACAATCTACTTTAAACAAGGCTGACAACGTTGTGAATGAAATTGTGATTTCCACTGTTGGAAATCATTAGGCCATTGATGGACACTACGTTTCCTAGCTTGAGACAAAAGATAAGCATAATGGTCACAAAACCATCGATCTACTTTCACATCGTTTCTAGCAGAAGAACGAGGATCGAAATGAGTCACTAAATGTTCTAAGGAATAACCCAGGCTGCGATGATGCAGAAAATACACACAATATTGTCCACACACCAAGGAATCTGTGCCTTGTAATTTCACGTTATTGAATCGGGTGGTTTGAGCATTTCTTCTCATAAAGTCAATGATATCGTCTTCCAAAGGGGGCAATCCGTACGAATCGAAATATTCCACACATCCTTCTTGAGGAAAGTAGACGGCTACCCAGTGGGTTCCTGGGAGATGACTTTCGTCCGTGTTGATCACGTAAGCTTGATGGTCTTTAGGTTTGCGATGAGGGAGTTCATCTTTAGCACAGACGACGGGATTCCAAGAAGCCGTATACGAACTGTGGTTCAAAAGGTAATAAAGTTCCCAGGTATCCATTGTTTTCTGTGTTTTTTTCTTCTTCTTCACAGGTAATAATATGTCGTCAATTCGATCCTGACTTTTTGCTTGAAAATGTCTGACGAATAAACGGTTATTCGTTCTGTTTCCTCACTCTGATTCAGGAGAGCTTCGATACGATGGATCTCTTGAGTGGTTAATGCTGGACAAGAATGTTCACGCAAGTCTTTATACCACTGGTGCAACACGTCTTTGTTCGAGATGAGACTCCAAGCTTCGTCCAGATACTCGTCCAATTTTTCTTCTTGACTTAACATCAGGCATTTATCGTGTTGAATTTGACTGGGATGATCGTTTTGACATCCATAGCAATTTTTCTTGATCAATTCCGTCATTTTGTCGACCAAGTGTTTGGCAAAACAGGAGACTAAATGGGCTTCTTGTTCTGGCCATCTCGACTTCATCAAAACTTCTTCGTCTTTGTCTTGAGATTCTTCTCCTTCCACGGTCTCCTTACATTCCATCTCCAAAGTTTCTTCACTAGGTAAAGAGGGATAACAGTCTTCCATGGCTTTCTAATAATCTAGAATGACTTCTCTCAAACTGTTGATTTCTATGGTATTATCGAATTCTGCATACAGGATGACGTTCACTGTCTTTGATAGTTTATCTGCAAACTGAAGTTCCACACGAATCTGGCCAGATTTTATAGGGTGGAAATGTCCCTCGTCGCTGCCTTGGTCTGGAGTGAAATCGAAAGCCCACAAAGCATAGCCTTCGTCATATTCGTCATACTCAATGCCGTGACTGGTGTTGGTTCCTAACTGACCGGTGGCTTCGTACAGGGACAAGTACGATCTCAAGTAATTTTTGTTGGCAAAGTCGGGTTCGAAAGGTCGGGTACACAAGGTCTTGCCATCACGACTGACTTCGATTTTCTTCACACCGAAGTGTTGAAAGTGGAAAGGATTTAGATCGATGGCTCCGTTGAAGGCTGCATTATCGACCATACCAAGGATTAAACGCTTGGGTAGCTGTCCTTGAAACAGATGATCTTGGGTTATGGATTGCAGGTTAGCGGGAATGGTGAACGTTTTCACTTCCACACGTCGTATGGGATACTTGGCGGTTGTTCTGCTCAACGTTTGACTGATGTCGTTACCTACTTTAGGTAACACTTCTACGCGTCGTACGTAGAGTTTGGCTTCTTGGATTATGCTTTTAGGAGCCTTAGCAAGATCAGCAGCCTGCAAATGGAAAGTGGTACTGCTGCGGTTCAGTCTCAAGCGGACATTGACCCCGTTCAGCAAATATTTCTCTTGCAACCACATGTCCAAATGCAAACGATCCATCAGTTCTAAACTTTTCTTCTTTAAGATTTTGTTTTCTCTTGCCTCAAAGCCTTCATTGCTTGGATCTATTGCGTCGAACTTGCCCGCTGTGTCATCTACCCACAGCACACAGGCATTGAGATGAGTATCCTTGGCATCTGTTCCGTACGTCAAGAGATTTTCCAGGTAGGCACGGTAAGGGTATGTATCCATGCTGCTGCTGACCAGTTTGTTATTCAAGTACAAATCCACTGAGCTGAACAAGGAATGCATGAAATTGTTGACGGGAGCTATATTATCTTCGTCTTCTACTCCTTTATCATCTTTTTTTAGAACTTGGACTTTCAAGTACAAGTAACTGCTATTCAAATCGATGTAATCTTCGGGCTGTCCTTTGATTTCAAACTCGATGGGAGCGGAATCGGTCAATGAGGAGACGGGATGAAATTCCACCCATTGGGATTCTTGCATGGTCATCATGGTGGGGGGCATGGCAAACAGATCCAGTTCCGTCTTGGAACAGGCGCAAGACTCTCGGTGCATCATTTTTTGTTGTTGCTGTGTTTCAATAATCGAAAACGTCTAAGTCTCGAACGGTTCTTCTTTTCTTGGCCTTTCTCGCTTGAAGTCTGGTGAAAGGGTGTTTTCTTCTTCGTCGTCTCTTTCTGCCTTGTCCTTGCTGAATGCTTGACTCGGTAGCGTGCAGGGCATTTATAGGTGTGTCTCGTCGGCCCAAAATGTCTTTGCCCGTTTGCAGCAAGACATTTTTGCCAGCCCTCATGAAGGCTTCTTTAGGGTTTTGTTTGTCGATGATGACATTTTGGAGAAATTCTTTGCCTTGCGTCAGTGCCGCATCTTTCAAGGCGTGCAATCCGCGTGTCACCATCGGTTTCAACACTGGGGCCACCGAACGAAAGGCCGATTTTAACATGTCTCCTAAACCGTGTCCTCGCTGTCGAGCCACCCCTCGGTACACTGGATACATGACTTGCTTACGATTCGTGAGAGAACCGTTTTCGAAAATGGAGTTTCACCGTGACTTTTCCTTTGGTGAATGGAATATTTTGTCCCAAATCTCCTTTTATAGTAATGTTGACCGTGTCCAAATACGACTTGCTGACCGGCAAATAGTGAGGATGGACAAATTCGCGGTGGACGTGGTAAGTGTTTCCACCTTCCTCGTCAGCATTTGTGGCAGAATCCACTTTGAAAGGAATGACACGCAGTAACGGCACAGAGGTGTGTCCCACCACGTTATACTCCACCACATCGGAGTACACGAACATCAAATTTAGTCCTTGGTTCAGTTCTACCGGGGTACGAAAATACTTCGCAAAAGAGTCGTTGTCATGAATGACTGCTAATTCGGGGCTTTTTTTTTGTTCTCCTGTCTTCCTCAGCTCCGTGTCACCGCCCAATATGTCAAACAATTCAGGACAAAATAAGAAAGACATGAATTTTTTGGACCCCTCAGAAAATTTCATCAGAAAGCGACGAGCTATTTTGTGGTATTCCAGGGTGACACTTTTTTGGACATTCCCCAAAGCTTTATGGAACACGCTATTAAACCTGGTGGCTATGGTGCTGACCAAATGTTGACCGCTGAAATAATAGCCTGCGGGAATGATCAAGTTGTAGGTCCACTTTTGAGTTTTGTCATCATAGGTTTTATTGGTATATGTGCCAATCTTATTTAACTCCTCTTGCAATGGTTTGTCATGAACTTCCACCTTAAACCAATTTTGCTGTGGAATGACATTGAGGACTTGGGTTGGGTGAATCATTTCTACCAAAGCCACTTCCCAATGGGCTTCGTGATCTAAGGGGATGGCTTGAGGTAATTTGGCCGTGTAACAGCACAACGTGTTGTTGGGAAACACCTCCATGGAACTGTCACTGGGTAAGGTTAAGTAAAATTGGTTTTGGTGACTCATAATTCTAGAGTTCTGTGGCTGTCCGAGGGAATATTAGTGGATGTCAGAGGTGTGTCTCCGCCCAAAATGGGGTTCTGGTTGTGGTTGTTGTTGGAGTGGTGACTGGCACTGGCACTGGACACAACGTTCCCGTTCGAGGAGAATTTCAGGGAGGGATTGGGAAGTAGGTAACCGATGCAACTGCTCAATAAAATGGTCCACAATTGTTTGTCTCCTTGTTGCAAACTCAAATTGGCGATGGCTGCCCCGATGACACAATACACCACGAAGATTTGGCAGAAAAAGACGATTTGCGTTTTAGGCACACGTTCTCCACACCACACCCACAAGGGTTGTTTTTGTAAATCTTGCACAGAAGAACTAGGGGAAGAAGGACTGGTCGACGTAGCTGCGTCTGATGTGTGAAAGGGCATGATGGTCACTTCTTCTTTTTATAGTCGATGACTTGCGAAGCGTCGATCCAAGAATCGAAACTGGGTGGATATCCTTTCCAACGTACTTTGACTTCTTTGACACGTCGTTTGCCCACTTTACGGGTTCTGCGTTCGAGAATGCTTTCGATGTCGTACACGTCGTCTTCTTTTTTGGTGACACGTTGTAACTCGGGCAAATAAAACGTTCCTTTGAGTACTTCTCCGTTCATGTCTTCCAATTTATAGACGGCAGGATGACGGCCATGTACTCGTCCAGTGACGCGAAACAGTTCGGTCGTCCAGTTAGGTAAGTAACCTTTGTCGAAAGTGCGTTTGGTTTTGCCAATGCGCACCCAATCTCCTACGGTCAACTCTCCACTTTTCTTGGGGACAGCCCTCGTCGGGGACGTACCGAACAGGCGCTCGAACACCAGCACTTCGTTGTCGGGAGTCACGTCTTGCGGGGCACGTCCGATGCTTCGATGGTAAGATTGGTTGTACGCTTGCACCAGGTGCGGTAAGATGTCGATGTACTTCAGAGTGTGGTGATGCGTAAAATATTTCCACATGCGTTCTTTCAAAGTGCGTTGAAAACGTTCCACGATGCTGGCTTTGGTTTCGGGATTCTCGGTGGTAAAAAAATGAATGTCACGTTTCTTTAATTCTTTTTGGAAAGCTTGGTTCAGAAATTCGGTGCCTTTGTCCGTTTGCCATCGAAGAGGGCGACGACCGCTTTGTTTCAACACCCGTTGCAGGGCTCGCACTAACTCGCTGCTGGATTTGGAAGTCAAAGGCACGACCCAGGCAAATTTGGAAAAGACGTCGATGACACAAAACAAATATTTGTAACCACGATTGTAGCTGGCCAAATGAGAGACATCGGCTAAATCGGCTTGCCATTGATGATCGATGCCTTCCACTCGGGTGCGACTTCTGGCAAACTTGCGTCGAATGGGTTTGTGTAAAGTGTAGGTAGCTTGTTCTTGTAACCATCGTTGCACTTGAGGTAAACGGAGACTTTTCAGTCGCGTTTTGGCAGCACGATACAATTTTTGAACTCCTGCGTAACCTGCAGGATGGGAGGGATCGTAGTAAATGCTAGCTAAGACTTTTTCCATTTTTTATTTTGTGTTGATGTGTTAATAAGTCACCCACTCTTCGGTGATGCTACTTTGGGTGGGTCGAAAGGGTGGTTTGGAAACGGATTTACGTGTCCGATGGGCTACGGGAGTAGAAGTCGAAGGTAGTGGTGGTGGTGGAGGTGGCAATGGAATGGCTTTGGTTTTCTTTTCTTTTTTCGCTTCTGGTTTCCCTTCTTTCTTTTTCACTTCTGTCAAAGGAGGTGTGGACATCATCTTTTTAACCCAAGCTTTCATTTCTTCTCGTTGGGGCGTGGGGGACGGGGTCAACAAGGATGCTGCAATCTTACTCGAAATGGGAGCTGCTGACGGTGTTTGAAACACTTCGCGCGTCTCTTCTTCCTCAGGTCTTCGTGGGGTAGCATCTCTGGTGACGGTTGGGGATGACAGTAGTGGTGGTGGTGGTGGTAATGATGATGATGGTGCTGGACTTTTCATCAAGGTCTTAAAATCTTTCAGAGTGGGTAAAGCTGTTTCGTCTAAAGCTTTCTGGTGAAAGAGTTGCAGTCTTTGCAAGAGTTGACCGTACTTTTGCGATTTTTCTGTTTCGGACAAATCTTGGCGATCCATCAAGGATTGCAATTCGTGTTGTAACTGGGACATCTCGCTCAAATTGGGATTGGGAGGTAAATGCGGGGTGCGTTGTTCTTGCCACCGATGGTATTCCATCCATCGTTTGTAAGGCACTAAAGCTAGTTTTCGTCCTTCCATGGGGTTGTCAGGGGTCGATTCTGAGATCTTGGGACTTCCGAAGGCCTTTTTATCTTGCTCCCATCAGTCCTCCCAACATGGTTCCCAAGACTCCTTTCAGTATGGGGCCTAACAAGAGAGGTAAAATGCCTCCACGTTGGACCAACATCTTCTTTTTTTGACGAATGGGAATTTTCTTTTGAACCATTTTCCGAAGAACGTGACGATGTTTGCCTAAGCATTGTTTCTGGTGTTTGGACAAAGGGATCGTGCCTTTCAAAACGTTCAAACAACATTCGCACACGGTATCGATGACCTCTTTGGAGGCCGTTTGAATGAGTTTTTTTCGTAGGGGTGGAGAAGCTTTGGACAGGACAGATAACAGGTCCCCATGTTTGGCTAAACGTGGTGGTAGTCCTTTCCTTTTCTTTCCTTGGGGTTTTCTGGAGGGTGACATCTTTGAGTCTTTAGGAGCACCTAAAAACACTGATACCCTACTCGGTCACAGGCCATTTTTATACTGGAACGCGTCGCCACTGATTGTCTTTACGTTTTATCAGTTTGAGGACAGGCATGACACGTCGTGCAGGGGTACGTAACGGACTAAATCGAGCCAGTTCTTGCTTGGACAAATCCAGTAAACTTTGTAACATGCCCGATCTTTCTTGAACTTTGATTTTGGGAGAAGGTACTTTGTGAGCAGCAGCCACTGCCGCTAAATGGGAAGGTCCTGCCACTGGGGAAGTTCTTTTGGGGGTCATCAACGGAGAAGTTCTTGGTGTAATCAACGTCTCCAAGTACTCTTCAGTTCCTGGTGACATCAACGGAGAAGTGGACAAACGTGAGGCTGCCGGAGACGTTGTGGCAGGTCGTGGCTTGCGAGTGTAAGGTTGCGTCCTGGCCGAAGTGCCTCTCTTGCGACTAGTTTTCTTCTGTGGACTTTTCTTTTTTTGAGGACTTTTTCTCTGTTTCTTTTTCTTGGGGCTTCTTTTCTTTTTCCGGGGTGATGGTGGTGGTGTCTGGTAAGAGGAGGGTCCCGCCACTGGAGAAGTTCTTCTTGGGGACTTGGTCTTTTTCTTTTTCTTCTTGGGGCTTCGTTGGACTTTTGTCTTAGGGATAACTTTGGGGGCATTAGGATCCCATCTTAAGAGTGAACGAATGATGACCCCTCCTAGAGTACCGCTCCCTCCAGGTTTCAAAATGATTTGTTTTTTGGTTTGAGTGTCGATGCGGGGATCGGCCAGTTGGACCAAAGCGACTTTGTTTCGATCGAAAAAGCGTTGGGTTTGATGAGGAATCTGAATGATTCCTTGGAGTAATTGACGTGCCGTCACCGTGAACCATCGTAAGACTTCTTTGAGACTAGCTTCTAAGACACGAGCTCGTGTTTGTGGATCTTTTTCTCGACTGATGCCATACAAGGCACGAATCAATTTGACGGGAAGATGCGACTGAAGGGACGTCATGTTCACACTGTGTGAGACAGACGAAAAAGGGTCTGAGGTTTTTATAGATTTTTTTCATGGGAGGAGTGAAATGAAGTCGAGGACGGAGACGTGTACAGGACAGGCCCTCCGTCTTGGCACCAGTGGTGAAACAAGTGGGTACGAAATCGCAAATCCTCGGGGGTCGTAGGTTTCAAATCGACGAGTAAATAGGCGTGTGGCGTTTGAGTGGCATCGTCGTACGCCTGAGTCAGCCAAGGCGTTCCTAACTGTTTGGCTAAGACTTGCACTTGCGATTTATCTCGAGGGCTTTTAAACAAGACCACGTAATGCGCATTGAGACTGATGGTGCGATGGGCTTTACTTTGTTGAAACAAATTTTGGGTGATGTAAACGACACTGGCATTACGGTGATGCCCTTTGCGCGTAAACCACAATTTAATTTCTTCTTCGTCTTCTCCTAACATGTCGTCGAAAATGACCAAATGGGTTAGACGGGAGTCAGAGACGATGCTGTCGTCTTCTTTAGGAATGCCTTCCACAAACACGATGGAATCGCCTTGACTTTCACGCAAGAGGCTGTACGCCGATTGCCACTCTTTGTAACACCACACGATCCGTTGAGGGGGCCGATCGATCAAATGATGTTTATGTTCGATCAAACGTTTGACGAATTCGGTTTTGCCTGAACCGCTAGGTCCAGCAATGAGCATGTTAAAGGGATGGCGAAGATACAAAGCCTCCCAACTGGCACGATCTAAGTGTTCGTCGATGACTTTGACAGTAGAGGAAGAGGGAGCAGAGACAGCAGAGGTAGCCATGGTGTGAGAAATGTCACTTGTGACACGAAAAACAAACAAGACAAGAGTTTATATACTTTTTCAGAACACGTTTATTGAATGTTTCAAATATGAACACGAAAGACAAAAATACATACAACCCAAATAGTGATGTACAGGAATATAAAACACAGCAAAGCGATCAAAGTGAAATATAAACAAGTGTCTGTACAACATGTTTTGGGTAACCAAGATGTCCTAGGGACAGTGTGTAATGTTCTTACAGTCTCTACATGAGGTATTGTCACACAAGTGTCCTCCCGGAATGACCTTTCAGGCATGTCCATGACAGTCCTGTCCTGAAGCGAGTGGTTGTTCTCGGTGACGGGTTCTTCTGGCACCGTCACTAACACAGGTTGAAAAGTAACTTTTTTCCTTGAACAACTCTTGTGCATACTGGGCCACTTCTTGGGTCCAAGCCTCAAAACCCCCCTTTTTCCAATCACGAACATCTGTCCAATGAGGGTGTAAGTCACAAGCTACACACACATCGTCATATACGTCTTGGGTCGCTAAAAGTTGACGAATCTTTTTTTCCTGTTGAGGTCGAGAAGTATCCAGATGAAAACGCAAGGCTTTGAGCAAAAGGAGTTTTTCGTGACCATTTAAGGCCATGGAGGTGGTAAGTACTGATCGTAAAGAGTCCACAAAGAATCGGCTGGTAAACGAAATCCCAGAAAACAAGTCACTAAGACACACACCACTTGTCGTCCAAAATTGAATGGATACAGTTCTTGTAATAATTGATGGTAATGATCCACGGTTTGAATATGGTCATTGAGTTCCTTCCACGGAATCTGTTGGATGACATGTGACATAAACCGTGGCATGGCAGCCTCTTTTTATATTCTCTTTTTTTCGGATGCAATAGACGTACTTTCTAGCCAGAGATCTTCGTTCTCCAGTAGGGAATCTAAATCTTGCATACTGTAACCGAAACGTCAGAGTTCGTTTAGGTGTTTCCTCTTCCTCTAAGTAGATTCCACGTAAAATATGTTGGTAATCCTTTAACTTGTCTTCCTCAATGTATTGCTGTAGGTGAATCTCGAAGTAACCATAATCATGAACATGTCGATCATTAGCGACCTCAAAGTTTTGAACAATGTCTGACCATTGAAAGAATTTCTGACGAATCAGTTCTCTTATACCATTCAAGTACCAGTGGTTAAAGATCTGGTGACGTATCGGATGCAATTGTTCTTTACGTTTCACTTGTATTTTCACCAGCTCTCGGTAAATGCGTTCTCTCAACTCCACAGGCAAAGCACGAATGTTCTCTTGTAAAGTATCCATGAATAGGTCATACTAAATCCTCTTTGGTCTGACACAAGAAATGTACTCTTTGCACAAACATGGTTTCACTTCAGTGTCGAATTTAAATCGTTGAGTCACTAATCTACACATTACAATTCGTTCAGAAGTTTCCTCTTTCACCAAGTTGACATTGTGTTTAAGATGTTGGTAATTCGTTAACTCTTCCTCTGGAATTCGATGCAGTACGTTTACAATGTAGTAGATAGAATCGTCAATACCAAACCATTCCTTTTTATAACCAGGAGGTCGTTGATCAATGTCTGTCCAATGGAACACTTTCAATTGAATCAGTCCTTGTATAGCCTTCAGGTACCAGTGGTTCAAACACCGGTGACGTAACGGATGCAATTGTTCTTTACGTTTCACTTGTATTTTGACCAGCTCTCGGTAAATGCGTTCTCTCAACTCCACGGGCAAAGCACGAATGTTCTCTTGTAAAGTATCCATGAACAGATGATTATGGTAAAAAGTTACTTCAATGTCTCGGTCCCACTAAGGGTAAGTAATGACAATTCGGTGACCATCGAGCATGTTCAACGAAGGCCGAATCTTGCGGTTCCCAGTGGTGAAGTGACACACCGCAACTGAAGCACTTGACTTTATCTCCTTCGCCCAAGTAGAAAAATCCGGCTCTGGCTAATTCTTCGGGGGTCGGTCCTCCCAGATACTTTGGCCATTTTCCTTTGAACGATTGAAGACGATTTTCAAAGTCGCAGTATTCCGACAAACGCACAGGAAACGAATATTCGTTTTTCACAGGTTCGTTTCGATGAGGGTTGGGTGACAGGAACAGGAGTTTGCTCAGGGCTGGATGACATCCGTAGGGGGGTAGACGTGAAGGTGAACATTCCCCTTTAAACCCGGTAAAATGTCTAAGAGGACGAGCGGCATCGCTTTCGCATCCCTCAGGTTTGACACGCACAGCATCACTTTCCATGACAGGGGCAGTGAGAACAAAGTTCCCATGATGCTTTACGGCATCGCTCAGGTCACAACGTACAGCATCGGTCCCATCGCAAGGCTCACAATCGCACTCGTCTGCAAACTCCGTTACGCAATTACAATGGTAACCACATGGACAATCGCAGTTTCCTTCCGGACATTTTCCGTCGCAATGCATGGGTCTTATCCATCCAGTATTAGTCACACTAGAGGAAGATACAACTTTTTTACAATCCCCAAACTGAAACGATGTCTTTTTCAAAGTATTCATCTTGTTCGCTCGGTCTTGGTAGTCACAATGAACTATCGATCTTGACCATAGCCCCCTTTTTATACTAGTCTCAATGCAGTCTCCAACTTGTACATCTTTCCTTTTTTACGTTTTTTATGTCCTGTTCTGGAAGGTACCGTCTCTAAGGTACCGTCAACATTGTACCGTAGTGCGATGGGTGGAAAGGCCATAGAAAGGTAAGGGCAGTTCAGAGACCATCGAGTATGCTCCAGAATAGCTGAATCTTTATAGATACATAGATCCATTCGTAACTTCAGTCCGCAAGCGAAACACTGTACCTCGTATCCCAATCCTGACTCAGGTCCCAAGTAGACAAATCCTGTTCTAGCTAAAACATGCGAAGAAGGTAATCCTTCCCTATCCGTAGGCCATTTCTGAAACGTGTCCAATCGACGGGCACAATCACAATAGTCAGGTAAGAAGACTGGAAAATGGTAGGGTTTGAACTTGGAGTTCTCATCGGGTTTCTCACTCGATTCTTGCTGTGGCGAAGTCATCTTTCTGGTGGGTGACTATCCTATTACAACCAATGTTTTATACCAACGTGTCCATACGGTAAGGTGAAATGATTGGGAAGTCGAACTCGCTTCTGGTACACGATTTGATAAACTTTTTCCAAAGGTCGACTGACGATGTGGTGAGTGGGTAAACGTACAATCTTGTTCGGTTGGTAAGTGGTCACTTTAAAGTTTCCATCCTCTCCCGATTGCAAGGCTTCTTTCAATACCCCAAAGTTGACCACACGACTGGTACGATAATTCAGAGTCAGTCCTTTCACTTTGCACGTCGTGTGCACTTCTCCTTGTTTGTCCCGGTATTCGTAGCCGTAATTTTTGGGACCGCCACTGACAAAACTTAGAATCTTGTCGTCGGGATGCTCGTCTGTCCAGGCTCCTAAACGGTCTCCTTCGATGTTAGGGTGATGTTGAATCGGGTGATGGATGTAAATGCAACTGTCCGTGTCAAAGTACAGGACGCGTTCTTCTAACAGTTCTAAAGCTTCGTACAATTTTAAGCGAGCATGAGCTGTCACGTAAGCCGCAATGATGACATTTCCAAAAGGGTCGTCTTGTACAAAGTCCAGATCTTCTTCGTAATTGACCAAGATTAAATTCTCTCGAACGACGTCCACGTGTTTCATGTATTTGGTTTTGTCGTGAATCATCTGGAAGTAGCGGGAAGGTTCTGTCAAATATTCCGTCTTGGGTAAACACGGTCGTTGTGCCATTTTACCCCACAAGCAATTTAACATCACTTTGGCAAACGATCGCCTGCCTTCGTTTTTCTCGATGTGGTCTAAAGTGATGCCTTCTTGTTCGTAGTATTTCTCTTTGAATTGTATTTGGTCTTCGGGGGTGTGACACCAGGAAGGATAGCCGCTGGCTTCTTGCTTCAGTTTCAAAAAGGCATCCACGTAGTCGGCGAAAATGCCTTTCTGCGTGGGGTCACCCTTGCGGTATTGTTGTGTCTTGGGAAAGTGGCAAATTTCGTACACTTCTAACAGTTGGTATCCCATGTCCATAGCTTTGAACAATTCTACGCTGACCCAGGTTCCCGTCAAGGCCCGTTCTTCCTGGCTGTGATATAAGGCTGATCTTGGTTGCACGTTTCGGCACAAGTACGGCACAAGGGAAACATCAGTTTGCCTTGACAATGGTGAGGTAAGACGGGATGGTATAGGTTCGTGGGAGGCAAAACTTTACACTTGATCAAGCCTTCGTATTGTCGAATGTTTTTCAGGTCGATGTGTTCCGTCAGCAATTGCGGGTGCCCTACAGGAAAGCGACAATATTTGCACACGTAGGGATACAGCGAACACACGTCCAAGTATTTGATTTCTTCTCCTTTCTCTTCGTCGGCTTGGTACAGCAAACAGGTGGCATTGGTCCTTCCTCCGTACAAACTATCCCTCGGGTTCAGCGGGTCCATGAACTGGTAACTTTCCACGAGGCGTTTAAACTCGGGATCGGTTTTCATACGGTGATCGTACTCGTGTTCCCACATTTCCACCACTTGGTATCCTTGCTGTTCTAACTTTAGGCGTCGCTGACAAGTGTCCTGGTACAAGTCTTCCATGGTTCGTTGCAAAAACTGATTTTTAGTGCCACGGTCAGGGTAACAGACGGGACATCCGTGAAATAAGCAACCGTTAAACTCGTACACGATCTTGGGGTTTTCTAAGTCCCAGCCATCGACCGAATACGTTCCGATGGTCTTTTCGCCTCCTCCGTTGCGGGCATGCTGAATCCACTTGTCTTCCTTGTCGCACAAGTAATGTAACCAGCGTAGGGCTTTGACCGAGTATTGACGTTTGACAAAGTGGGTCGTTTGAGGACTGATGACAGCCACGGTCTTTTCAGGCATGAATCGTTGTCGATACACTAAGGAACACGCTTTGGCAATGGTGCAAGCTTCTTTCAAAGGATCGACCCCTCCGTGTTCCATGAACAGTTCTCGAAATTTTCCACAGCAACGTCGTAAAATGTCCACGTCGGAACGACAATACTTTAGCATTTCTTCCTGAAAGTCGAAAGGGTCCGAGGCGTGAGCCTGGTACCAAGCGTAGAAAGCTTCTCGTTGTTCGGTACGCATGTTGTCGGGGTCGTAATAGTGAGCCTCTGGTAAATGGGGTAGAACGGCGTGTTGATTGGCTTCCGTATTGAAAAAGTGTGGAAAGTACCCTTTAGCCATTTCTGTCATTCCAAACGTTTTAGGCATTCGACTCAAAGGCATGGCCAAATAGCTCATCGAATCTTTAAACTGCACTTGTCCCACTTGCATGAAAATGATTTTGGCTCCGTTCAAAGTGACTTTAGGACGTTCGGTGCCATGTTCCGTATAGTACCTCAAAAGAAACTGTCCATCGTATCCGGAGAAATTGTGAGCCATCACTGTGGCATGGCGATGACAATCTCGGTAACGTTCGATGTCCTCTTTGCTCCATGTCTTGTCGATGGGGTCTAAGACCCATTGGGCAAAATTGGCTAACGTGTTGGGTCCCCGAAAGATTTTTTCACGCCCTCCGGGTATCTTGCTGCAGTGAGGGCAATGACTGAAGATAGGTTCTTGAATGCACTTCTCGCACGCTCGATGAGCCACGCAGAAATTAGGAATGTGAATGCCGGTTTCTTGCATGCATTCGAAATCGAAAAAGATGAAATTGCCTTTCTTCTTGTGACCGTCCTCTTTCTCTGGTGGGGGTTGGTATTTTTGCACGTAACATTGGTGTTCCAAGTCCACAATGTGGTGACAAATGTGACATTTTTTCTTTCCTGAACATACGTGTGCCTTGACACTATTGGTACGTATGCCTTGTCCACACGTAGAGCACAATCTCAGCAGTTGACAAGCGCATTTCTTCTGTGAACCTTGCGTTTTCAGATGTTGTTGGTAACAGGTAGGGCTGACAAACGTGCGCAGACAAGTGGAACAAGGCACTGGTTCTTCGCTCAGACAGGGTGAAGAGGCCAAACATCCTGTGCATTTCGATCCACAATGCTTGTGTTGCTCTCGATTGTTATAACCATGGTCACATTTCTCACAGTAATAAACGTATTTCAGGAATCCGGTGATACTGGTAATGGTATCGAAATGTTCATTGTGATAATAGACATGAATGTATTTTCCGTCCTTAAAGTCTTGGCCTCGAAACAACAGAGGTCCGCGCACTTCTTGAGGGTGCACTTTCAAGGTGTAGCGTGGAGCTAGGGCATCTTGCAATTTTTGCATCTCAGGAATGCCACAGGGTGTGTCTTTGGACAGGCCAGCTTGTTGCAACAGGAGTTCTGCTTCGTTTCGTTGCTTGGCTCGATGGGAACGTTGTATAGTGTTCCAGGTTCTTTTCCATTCTACCGTGTCGTTCTTGTCGGCATAGGTTCGTCCCACCACGATGGCACGGGCTAAACACATCTGGTCATGAGAGTTGTTAATTCGGACGAGACTCTTTTTGGTGTTGCGAAGGTCGTCCACCAATAACATCTTTTTGCGTCCTGTCCCTTGAGGAGGAGAGACGTGGGTCATGTCCAGTGTGGCTTTACCATCGGTGATGTCAAACTGATCATTAGATTGTTGTACGTGTTGAATCTTGTCCATAACTTTGGAAGCAGTCAATTCTGCAGGGGTGCTAAACTCGATCCAAACAGGGGATTTCAAACCGTCGTGTTGTATGGAAAGTCTCAAACGATCGTCTTCTTTGGGTTGACATTGTCGCTTGAGTGCAGTGAGCAAAGAATCCCACACCTCGGTGATGAACACTTCTGCTTTCTCTAACGGCACTTCAGCCTTGAAATCTTTAAACTTCACCGTGTATTTGTAAGCCGTGGTTCTAAATTTTCTAGAGGAGCGCTTTTCCGTCTCTCGAATGGAATAGTACTTTTCAGGGTTGACTAAGGGTGGCGAACTTGTTTTAGAGGGTTCGGATTCTGGTTCACTCATGTCCTCTTCAAAATCACTGGCATGAATTTGTGCCAAGATTTCAGCCCTGGTACGAGGCGATAGATCACGTTTCTGCCTCTTACTTTCTTCTTCTTTCTTCTCGAATGAATGGGATCGTTTCATCTTGAAAGCAAAAAGTCAAATGACTCAAGTTCAAACACCATAAACTACTTTATAGTCATAGCAGACCAGCGTATATAAAAGGGTGTGTGTCTTGTCCTTTCACTATTCATTTCACTCTCAAGCCGAACACAACGATGGAAGAGACTGACCAGATGGAACGTTTCGTCAGAGCTTTGCGAGGGGTCATTAGAAAATTCTCTTCAGACCAGCCTACGGACTACTCTCCTTCCTTTAGAGATAAAAGTCAAGATACTTGCTATATCTGTCAGAAGAAAGGGCATTGGTCTTCAGAGTGTCCAGACCGTCAAAAAAGAAAAAAAACAGGGGATAAAAAAGACAAAAGTCAAGATACCTGTTATTATTGTAAAGAAAAAGGACATTGGTCTCCAGATTGCCCAAAAAAGAAACAAGAGGAGTCAGAAGAAAAGAGGAATTCTTCAGAAGAAGAGAGGGATTCTTCAGAGGAAGAGAGGGATTCTTCTGAGGAAGAAAGAAGACAGGTGAAGAAAAAGAAACAGGAGAAAAAAAGAAGAAGGGAAGAAAGCGAGGAGGAAGAAGAGGAAAAGAGCGTGACGGTGAAGAAATTGAAAAAACAGAGAGACTAAACAAGGAGAAAAGAAGAAATCAATGAACTTATTATTAAAGTGTTGTGTTGTGAATTGTGAATTGGATTGTAAAAAATGGAGAAAAGAATAAATGAATGATATAAGGTAAGAGTCTTTGAGTTTTGATTTTAAAATAAGAAGCTACACTCACGCACTCATACACAGACACGTACTATAAGGGTAACATGGGTGAGTTATTTTGAGTTATTGGCAAATTGAAATTGTATTTCTTTTCGAGAAATGTGGGTGGCCCTGAAAAGGGCCTTTTTCTTCATGGTGTAGGGGTGAGTTTAAGCAATCAATTTTAACTGCCTTAAGCCTTTGCCACGACCAAGGCCTACTTCTGGACTGCGTAATGTTGATGATGATGACAATGATTGGGTTGAAATCACTAAGGGTGGTACGGTAGGCTTAGTCACAGGGTTGACGTGTTTAGCTCGGGAAGGTCGTATTCTCTTCGGTCGTGATAAAGAAGTCTGATACATTTGTTTCAGACTTCTTAACTCCGCTAAAATGTCCAACAGTACCGTGACCGTTTGATTTTCACTCTCTTGTTTCTTTGCTGCTACTTCTTCTTGCTGTTGTTTTTTTCTTACCTCTTCTTCTTGTTGCTGTTGCTGTAGGAGAAAAGCCTGTTCCGCTTCCTTTTGTCGTTGTATAAATTTCTCCAATTCTTCTTTCTGTCTCTGTCTAAAATTCTCCACTTGCGGTAATGAAGAAGGTAACGAAGGTTCAGGAACAAATTCTTGCGAGGAGAGAAAATCCACAAAATCCCAATTCACCTCTTCTGAAAGTAAGTCCGAGTTCCCTTGGGCAGTCTCCCCTGTTGGTGCACCCCAATGGATCGTTTTCTGAGTTTCCGTCATGTTGAATCACTGTCGCATAGACTGAATGCACACAAGCGCTAGCGAATCTATATTGACTACGTGACGTCACAGACTGCTCTCTTCGGATTGGATGCGAGCTGACTGAATTCTGTAACGCGTGTTTGGATTGGTGAATGAACTCAATCCGTTTCAATCCTTGCTGTACCTATAAATAAGCGCCGTTCAATGCATTGATTCACCTGTTCTCGTCGCTTCAAGATGTGGACTACAGTTGAGTCATCCACCCTTGTGTCTTCCATGATGTTTCGGACAGACTTGCTCATGTATGTCCGATCCAAGTGGACCGTTGTCCACAGGACAAACACCAGCCTGTGGATACGTAGGATCTACGTCGAAAGACAAGGATGCCTGAAAAGAGTGCTGATGTACGGACCAACAGTAAGACGCAGCCTAAGGACAAGAAGAAGACCAATGCGGTGCCATTTATGTTAATGAATACATTAACATAAAACCCAAAGGCCCTTTTCAGGGCCAGCCATATTTCTCGAAAAGAGATAGTCTTTGAATTGCCTACCCCTTTTTAAAATTTAAATTTAAATTTAAATTTAAAAAAACTTTTTTTAAAAAAAAAAATCCCATGTTAAATTCCCCTTGTACGTAAAGTGACCCACGATTTATTCCCATGTTAATTCCCCTTGTACGTAAAGTGACCCACGATTTTTCGCCATGTTAAATTTCCATTGTACGTAAAGTGACCCAAGGTGTTTTTTAATGCTAATTCCCATTGTACGTAAAGCGACCCCATTCACTACTGATGACAATAATGATTTTAGTAAAACTGCAAATGCTATCACCCTTATTTACAAAGGTTCGGATCCCTAGATTAAAGCTTGGAAAGTATTGAGATTCCAAACCTTGATCCAGACACATGTATACTAGGAACAAATAACATATGCACAGTCTTAAATGATTCTATTTTCTTCTGAGGCAATTTTTACCTTATGAGACCTACTAGTGATGTTCATGCTTCAGGGTCTAGGTCACAAGTCTGAAACGCGGAATTTCTTGTTATTTCCGATTTTGTACGCCTACTCCCTTGGCGAAATGTAATGAATACTCAAATGGAAGATGCAGAAGATATTAAAAATTTGAAACGAAATAAAAGGTGGAAGATCTGCTCTATTAATACCTTTTGGCAATAATTACAGTTGCCATCCAACTGCCTCGTGAAATTAGAGACCTGGATGAAGGAACTAGGTCAGACGTATGTCTGATAAATCGGATATGGCGTACATGTCAAAATATATATAGCAGTCATTCTTGCTTAAGGCAACTTAATTTATACATACCATGTATAAACAGCTGCAGCTGACTCGTACAATTATGTTCACCATGAATGCAAACACCCCACCTCTTATCTTTAGAAACCTTGAGAAAACCACCAACTAAAATCTGATTTATAAGTCGGTACAACTTGAGCAAAAATGTGTTGTGTCTACTTATCTTTTGTTTTTATTAGTGTTTCGGATATTGCATATGACCATGTCATTCACAAATGGTGCTTTACTCTATTCCCACAGGTATTGTACCCAATGTTCAGAAACGCTGATGGTGTGTACGTTCGACCACTATTACTTTGTCACAACGATAGCACTAAATTTAATTCTACCAGACTTCTATGTTAAAGGATAAATGGGTAATTGTGTATGGTGACACCTAAGAGATATTACATTACGATACCCAAATCCTGTGTCACTGTTTCCTATAACATGCATCCGAGCATTTAATGCCCGCACAGGTTGGAATAAAGACAAACTCGTAGCCAGGTGGGTGCATTGTATAGCACACATTATGTTTAATAAATGCTTACATACAATAGTTGTCAGAAGAATCACTAAACCTGTTATATATATATATATATATATATATATATATATATATATATATATATATATATATATATATATATATATATATATATATATATATATATATATATATATATATAGAGAGAGAGAGAGAGAGAGAGAGAGAGAGAGAGTCTGGAACTGTGTATTGCTACGTATAATAGTGTATTGCCTATATATATATATATATATATATATATATATATATATATATATATATATATATATATATATATATATATATATATATATATAGTACAAATAATACTATCATACAGGATAGAGAATATTTAATTTCGTACTCTACGGAGATACGAACCCAAGTCCGCGGATAAACGGCACCCATCACAATGCCTGCACACACGAGCCCATATTCCCTCATGAGCGAGCACAAATCACCAAAAAAATGATGATACTTAATCGGTGTCATATGCACTCGTGTGTGTAGCAGACACACTCGCATGACCTCCTAAAAATTCTCTAACCTGAATGATAGTATTATTTGTATTAAATATTAATTCTGCTCTTATCTTACGTGTTTAGGCTCGAATAAACAGGAACACAAGAAAAGTGAAAGCAACATGCTTTGAAAAATATAATAATTTATTTCCCTGGACAAATTCTGTAAAAATAAAAAAAAACATGAACTTACGGTTTTATAGTATCAAATCCAAAAACAATCCAAGAATAATCCTCGAAAAATATTTTAGAAGTCCTAATAACAAAATGTTCTACTGATTTCAAGTTCAAGTCCCGACGAAGAATCCAAGATGGAGGATGATGACGTATGATGTAACCTGTAGTGGTGAAGTGTACAGTTCCTTATTGAAACAAGAAATATCACTCCGGTTTTGGAAATCTGAATAACTTTTATAAAAGCTGTCTTTGTTCAGGAATCCAAAACAAAGGTTATATCGTATTCTAAAACGCAAAAGGGGGGTCACGTGATCATGTTCCAGAACCTCGTCGAAATTATTTACTTGTTTAAAAATCACGTACACCCGGTGTGGTCCTGACGAAAACCAATCGTTTTACTCTAAGAAATAAAATGTAAAAAAATTGTTTAAATCTTAAACCACGTAGTCCCATCATGACATTAAAATTAAACTTATTTACATGGTTGCTACTAAGTTTGAATCAAGGTCAGGATCTAGGTCAACACATGGTGTTTACTAAAAACGAACAGTCAAGGTAAAACTATTTGCTGAAAAAGTATAGTTCCTAACAAACTGAACTACATTATTTTGACATATAATACAATATAAAAATATTTTAAAACTTACAAACAATTATATATATAGGCCATTAATCGCTAGTTAGAAGCTATATTCGAACATGTGTTTGATCTCCACCTTAAAAATTGTAAATACCATTATATGCAATGAAAATTGAACACGAACTTTAATTTGTATTTCGTAGGTTCATAGTTTAAAAATGGCTATTAACGTATTTCTTCAGACATTATACAATATTGATATGTCCATCTTGTATGCACTGAACTGTTGCATTGTTCTACCAAGAATTCGAAGCTGACACATTCGCTAAAATTTAAACCAAACGCTTGAAGACGTTCGCACATAGCCAAAATAGATGCAACATATAAAAATGTAATGATACCCGAGTTTCCAATTTAGGGAAATCCCGTGGAAAATGTTCTTCAGTTTACATACCTTTTATAGACTTGTTTTTACATCTTTACCCTTAATTAATTCGGATATCTATAATCCATATTTAACAAGGTGAACTCATGGCCTGCTTCTCAGAAACACGTCATATGGTTATCAGCATCGTAATTTTAAAGATCGACAAGGTTTCATCTCGATTAAGGTCTTGTCAAATCCATTGCATCTTGTTTTGTCTACTTTTACGCTATAGACTTTGTCCACATAGTTATGTTATGCTGTAAATACATAGCAAATATTTGGTTCACTAATATCATTTATGTTCAATACAAAGTCATGAAAGTGGCAAGCATGAAACACAACGTTTGTCTTTGTTTTAATTATGTACCCATATACATTGACCTTGTAATATTTGCTCGACTGACCTTGGGTATTCTGTCCTTTCACTCTCTATCTTCCTCTGGACTATCGATGTTGGAAAGAGTAGGCTGGTACATGTACATTTCATTTTACAATCTCATCAAACAAGTTAATAATACAAACCATCGTTCTCATTCCCTTTCTTTCTGACAATAACTTGCACCCCTCTTCTACATGTGCACGAAAACATCACATAAAACGATTTACGCTCGCGTAAGGACATTTATTGGAGGTGTGATTGAGTCTACAATTTCCCGCCATATTTGTCATGTAACGCGCTGTCAAGGGCCAATATATTTAATATATTTAAAGCTTTCAATCACGTGTTCTGCCCAGCCAATCGCAATGCTCTCGCTCCGGCAGCGCGCGGAGGGATTCTCTCTGTTAGGGACTGTGGTGTCAGTTGAGCCAATTTCCTTCTGGGGTGCGTACCTGTTTCCTTTTTCTGTAGAAATTAAGATTCTTATAATTTTGAGAATGGCTACATAATCTAGTGTATTGTGTATTTTAAAGAAGAATATTAATCAGCTAGTTATTTGTTTTTGTTGTTTACTTTTGTAAGAAGCCCTTGATAGAGGTGCTGCTGCTGGTAAATTGAGTTGTCCACATTAATATTGTGGATACCTGCGCTAATGCCTTCACTGACCACAAAATCACTTTTGTCAACACCGTCGTCATGGTGTTGTTCATCAGTGCCAGATATATCATTCACAACAAAGAAATAGAAGAACGCTTAGACAGCATTGACGTCGCCACGACGAGCTTTGGAATTGCCGGATACAGTGACGACTAAGCATGCAATGTTAGATTGTCTGTCATGTGGACCAAAGATTCTAGTGATCATGCTAACCATATATGATATGAAATACATAAATCTGCCAATGATGCAAATCGCAGGATAATCCTAATTTTTACTTGGGAATTTCAAAGCGTCGTTCTTACCTTGATGGCGATGGCAAAATTTAATGTGTGATTCTGCTATGCATTATATTTGGTCTTTGCTGAGATATCCGTACAGTTATTTTTGGCGCAAAACACAGTGGTGTGACACGACACGGCGATGACAATGAAGCCATTGGGCAGGATAATGATGCTACTACTGACAAAGTTATACATGATAACCTTGCTTATTGATACTAATGTTAACTCCATCGCTGCACGCAGAAACACGCTTGTTGTTATTTATGGAAATGGTACGTTGTCAATGACGACAGATCAACAAGGGCCCCGAGTGGCCGAGTGGTCTACAGCGCTCACCGTTACGGATCACTGCCATCTCACCTCTGTCTGCGTGAGTTCGAGTCTCAGCCTCAGCTAACGTTGGTACGTGAGAAAGCCTGTCAGTAGCTTCTCGTGGGTCGGTGGTTCTTCCCGGGGTTTTCCAGGGTTCTTCCTCCACCAATTATACTGGCCGCCATGTATAGCCTATCTTGTGCTGAAAAATGGCGTTAAACCCTACAACAACAACAACAACAACAACAGATCAACAAAACCTCGTTGTTGAGATTTCTCTTGGTAAATCAGCGTTCATCAGGGGATATCTGTGCCTTCTCGAGTATTTACTGCATTTCAGCCCGCAGAAATCTGGCACGAGCAGCAAGAAAGTATCTGTATGGTATTTGCTAAAATAAATGCATGAGCTATCGCTGCGGTTAAATGGTCATCAAGGGTCCCCTGGTAGTTGGGTGGACTAAAGTTCTCGCCTTTACCGATCACCGCCATTTCACCTCTGTCTGCGTGGATTCGAGTCTCGGGCTCGGCCAGTGTGATTTTTACCGAGGTTTTCAAGATTTCATCCTGCAATATTTAGAACGGCCGCCATGTATAACCTAGCAACAGCAACAAGAAGAAATGGTAATCAAGACGTTTTACTTGAATGTGGCAAAAATAACTTTGTCGCACGTTCGTATTGCATATTGGTGGCGTTTATGTATCGTGATCATATTGCAGACAGTGGACTTCAGATTTCCCATAAGGATTTCGCAACGCCGCATCCGATGTATAGCTTCTCGCTGAAACAACTGGCTTTCTTTAAACAGTTCTCTATCGGCATGTACTTTCAAGCACGATTACACAATCCACGTAACGCCGAATACATAGTACTTTTGTCACGTCAGAAGCGGTAGATAGCCGTATGAGATTCGATGACACCGAAGCCAGTAATGAAGTTAAACACGCAGCAAAATTTATAAATCATGTCTGACCACGTCCGTTGTCACTTATAGAGACCCAGGTGAACCAGATCAGCCATATTTGACAACAACAACAACGTCGAACGACTTTAATATTATCCGCCTCGAAAGTCGCCTCGATGGAACTACAGGGAGGCATATTATTATTTCTGCAATAACTCCATCGTTGATGGCCACAGTGGCCAAATCTGTCCAGTTTGGTGCCAAACTACAGGTATGGCTCTAAAACAGGCAGTGAGCTGAGGACATGAAACAAATGAAAAAGGACGTGGATTTCGGTTGCCAGGAACCAGGTACCGTCAAGAACTTTGAATAGCACCCAGATGAAAGACAACATAGTCACATTTATGTCAAATTTTGATTTACTAGAACTAGTACGAGGAATAAAACACTTCAGAAGAATTTGCATGCACGATGATTGACCACAGAGGCTAAACACGCGTGAAACTGAAATTGTCAATGTAGATTCGTCTAGGGGCTTTATTTAACATTGCCAACGCAGGCCTAGCACGATATTGGGTCGTGAAATCATGGTGGCGTTACGTGCAGTCGATCACTCAAAAGATCCTGCACGAGTGTTAATTAAATACACCGTTGATAGATAAATACATCTGGATATAGTTGGATGATCACGCAATTTGCTAACAACGATGATTTGTTCGAGATAATTGACCCTATCTCATCACTGACTCGAATAAAATTGTAATGTTTGAGGATCGAAATGGTAAGTAAATCGGTTCAGTGTGACTTTCAGAGATATACTTTAAAACTTTAGGTTCAGAACGTTGGTAATTTTGTATAGACCAACAAAGGAGAAATCTCCGATTCTGGCTTTTCACTAACACAAATACGTTGACAGGTGTAATCAACATGAGCAACAACTGGATTGCTGTGTTGGAATCACCAACTTATGATAAACACACTGCGACAAAAATACATCGATGACAGCACTACAGTGGCTACAGTTGCGACTAACACAGCTACAAAAAAAAGTTACATGATAAACACAAATGCATTCACGCGCATGCGTAACAATTATCGTGATGTAGGCATGGAAGGAAGTTGAAACTATGTAGACGAAGATCGCCGATGACATCACCTCCTCGTCAGATTTGACGCAAAATGAAACAAATTCGTTGACAGCATTATGTACTGACGTATTCACGATCAATAATCGAACTGCTTATGGACATTTGATGCATATGTTGATTGCGATTTAAATAAACTCAACATAAGCCTCAAAGCCGAAAGAGAACGCGTGGCGTGGAAGACTGATGAAACCAGGTTTACGTCGATAACTGTTACAAAATTTATTTCAGTGAAACAGGTTAATTATTTTATCAAAGATATTGTTTTTGGCAGCGACGAAAGTGTTTTTCTACCTGACTGTGCTGTCGTTTAACGAGTTACATTTTTTCTGATTTGTTACTGGTATTTAACAATGTATTTTTTATAATCATATTAATCATCGTCTTTTGTCTATGATGGACCAGAAACAACTTTTGATTTAGACTAGATTCAACTTTGAGCATAAAAATTTCATAGAGTTCCACAACGTTGTATGGCGCTAGGACACATGGTGACAATTTAGATGACATAGAACTAATCAGCGCCGAACGCTATTAGCGGCTAGGGACCGCTTCTTAACGATTCCCTAGGGTAATAATGTCGCCAGATTTTAATCACGATCCACAGTATTACCGCAGAAATAAAATCATGGAAACGGAGCTACAGCTACACGATAAAATAAGTAAATGTGTCAAACTTAACAACATATGTAAACTTGCGAGTGTTATTCGTTATGCAACGAGCTATATATAAAAGATACAGCGTGCATACAATACATATATTTTATTTATATCACATACAAATACACATACTTGCATTTCAAACGCAGTTAAGGTTGACTGCAAACAACTGTATATTGACGGAATGAATAGAATGGATTAACTCTCAACAACCTTTGCCAGTGTGTCCGCTACAAAAATAGTTCTTAACCCTTTGCGAGTAATCACAATCTCCTATGCAAATTGATAAGTTGTTTTTTTAATCTTTTGAAACCACTAGGCTCAAATCTCAAACTGTTTTCTACCAAAACATAAAGAACCGATGTTTTCAAATACAGGACTTAAATGTTCAGATAAAAATGTCATTTAGTAATAAACTTTTATGTGCAATTATGACTCTATAAACTAATCATAGAGAAACTGTAACCAGGTAAGAACAGTAACTGGCATTTTAAGAATGACATGGACATTTGATAAGACATTATTCATGAATGACTTGCTATTTTGTAATCTTAGTCTTTTGTCACATCGGTCTACCTTATTTTATCTCTAAGCGAGCAAGACAAAAAAGCTTTATAAATAGCTGATATATTTCGTCCTAAAAGTTTTATTACCACGCCGTAAACATGCAAGGAATCGCATGTGTTGTAAAATAAGCAGTAAGATTCACATGCCTGCAGATCATGTCATACCTTGGGTCATGTCATACCTTGGATCATGTCATACCTTGGGTTAGGCCTCTGTTGTTTGCTGGTTTGGTTAGATAAACTGGTAATTCAAAGCACATATATAAAACAATTGGAATTGCTTCAAATTACGTTTCCGTCCCTCGGTTTGTTTGATCAATGTTTTTTTAAATTGCAAAATGCATATCATCGATGTAGGACGCTTTCTCTACGCGTAACACTAAAACTATACAAACATCTTCTTATGCGATACAAGCGTTGGGATTTTGTAGAATGAAGCTTTTCTGTTTGTATCATTTGGAAGCACATTTGTTATCGCACACGAATTTTTAAAAAAATGGTGACCTGATCAGCGAATTCGTTCATTAATTTTAATCCTCTTCCATCTTCCTTGTTGTCAGTCGTCTTGGCGTACATAGGAAAAACATGTCTTGTTGCTACTTATTTGAAGCTAATTTCATCCGATTTCTACTTAAGCCATGAACTGTACTGTATATGACTGTAATTATTCTAAATTTGTGTTCAATTATTAAGATCAAACTATTTTGAAATTCAAGAAGGACATGCCTGATATCACTGCAATTCATATATCTATCTTCGGGAGTTTATATGTCTGATCTTTATCGAACAAATACAGACATAATTCATCTCCTGAAATGATTCTATTAACAATTTTGACAAATTACGTTTTATATGGCAATTACATACTTGGTAAAATTTGTTTGTTATTATCGTGAAATCGTTACTAATTGCGGGGTACCAATTTTCGTGGGTTTCAAAGTTTTTGCAAATCAAAAGTTTTAAACCCAAACGAACAGTGAATCCATCTATCAAAACATTGCCTCTTCATTATTAGGAAAGTAGTCGCGAAATTAAAAACCTACCTAAAGTCCTACCATAACCTTAACCAATCTCGGTCTTTCTTTTATCATTCCTTTGTTACATTCAGCACTTTCGAAGTATTTCTGACCATTACGCATATATAAGATTTTTATAACTTTGATTGATGACATAAATTATAGTGATGATCTATAGCTAATTTTTTAGACTGGTATATGCTCGATTTTTAGATATTAAGTATGTAGATTACGTAGGATCTATAAATAAGTGTCTACGTAGGTGTTTACAATTAATAATAATAATAATAATAATAATAATAATAAAATCTAGGATTATTCCCACTGGACAGATAGGTCAGAGGGTTCTTAGAAGATTTAAGTTATTTCACATTGGATGGGTTAGGTCACATAAATAGGTATTTTGAAAAATTAGATTGAATAGCGAGACCTGTCACGTGGTGTATATTGCGACATATAGTCGTAATAGACTCTTGAAAGTATATATAAGGAGAGAACTGAGCAATCATATTCATTCCTATTTTGGAGTCATTCCTATTTCGGATTCTTGTTTCTTACGTTAAAATCAGTCCGCAGATGTGCTTAATGTTGTGTTTAAATAATTTGAGAAGAGGCATATATTGGGATTATTAACTGAAATTACAAAGTGCTCTTTGGACTAAAACTGAACTGTATTACGGGACTTATGAATTATTCAATATATTCGCGGTGGTTGTGTAGTTAAGGCGTTGGACTCGTAACCAAAAGGGCGCGGGTTCGATTTTCAAGGTATCGACATGCCAAATATATATAAAAATCATAAAAAGTAAAATAAATCTGTAAGATCAATACGGTTAATATTTTATATAGCAATAATAAAACAAATCATAAGAATATTATTCACTTGGTCTAACAAGTCAATGGAAGATTATAATAAAAAGCAAAATAAGTTGATGCACCCCTGCCCCAAATTGATAGCGGCATTGACACAAACTGATGGTCACATGCAAATGCAAGCCATTTCCCTCTGTGATAAGTTTGGGTTAAAAAAAATTGTATACTAAACAATATTGATGCAATTGAATAGTTGCCATCCAGACCTCTTTTGAGCGATTCTACTTGCCTTGAACCCACGTGTCTACGGCTCTTGTTGGATAGTTCTGCTTCCTAGCCGACTATAGATATTACAGTGTTAATGTAATGTGTAGTAATTATGGGAGGTGTTCATGCCTCCCCTTAACACCATTTTCAAGAACAGCACGTGCCCAAAACACCTAAATCACAAATGTATGCCTATCTTTATATATTGAACAATAATAGCTGAAAAGGTCACGTCAGAGTTTAAGTTAAGAAAATTTGACAGGGGCCAATTCATGATACTATCTCGGGCTACCTTGCTAGAGCAAACATGGCGAGTCTCTGTACTAATAAAAGTTTGCTCATTGTCATAATTTTCTTATTAGAAGCAACTTTGAAATTTGGTACAATAGCTTCAGATTTAATTATGATCAATAAATGATATGTTTTAGGGTAGGAATTTGACGATTAGGCTTTTATATTCTTTGGAAATGGTTATTCCCCACCAAGATATCGGTAGGACGATATAGCATTATCAATGTCAGTCAGTCCCGTCACACCATGATTAAAGTTTGCGCTTAGGTCAGTTCATGCAACTTGGTTGGAAGTCAGTACTCTAGAGGTGTGCGGTATTACCAGTATACCGGTTTACCGCGGTATTTTGTCCGGTAGTTGGTTCCACGGTACTTTTCACCTTACCGGTGCTGTGGTAGTTTCCGTCAGTAAGGGTTCAGCGTCAACATATCCCTCTTTTTATCGACACACTCTCCAATGTCAGCACGCTGTCTCTTATGGATTGTCAGTTATTGTGCACGCTTAACCATTCCATTTAGTTTTTAGATGACAAGGCATACAACAATTAACTTAGACACAGTGCATTCATCGAATATAAGGTACTGACCATTTAACTTGGGAGTGAATGGCTGCGATTTTCTTTTGACCTGAGATATTTTATCTCATGATAATGCACTTAGTTGGTTATGCATCAGAGCAAGTTATTTATCCAGCTATTTAAAAAAATTAAAGCGTTTCGGGTCCATGTCCCAGAAGAAATTGCTGGACCCTAATATAATTGTGTACACAGTGGTACAAATAACGGTATGTTCAGAAATAAAGGGTTACAAAATTGTTCGTGGTACCCAGCTTTACCGTCTTCCATCAACAAACTTGTCGTAATTTACCTTTCCGGTGGCTTAGTGGTTAGAGCATCCGCCTCGGATGCCTGAGGTCGTGTGTTTGACCCCGGCCTAGTCATACCAAAGACTTATAAAAATGATACCAACAGCTGCCTCGCTAGGCGCTAAGCGTTAAGAGGTTAGTGTTAGGACTGGTCGGCGTGGTATCAGGCTAATGTGACTGGGTGGGACATCATGCTACATATCTGCGGCATGATGCCCCAGTGCTAGACATCTCTATAGACTGCCACTCTGCAGACATCGTAGCGATATGACTGAAAAATTGCTAAAGCTACGTTAAAAATCCAAATCAAACACACACACACACACACACACACACACACACACACACACACACACTTCTGGTAATTAATTAGTGGCAACGGACATTTACCGCTATTATGATCGTTTGAAAAAAAATAAACATCATTTCGTATGTATTGTAAAATTTCGTAATTTTAGTTTATCAATAACGGAATTCGTGCGTTAGAAGCTGGTGTATATATAGATATGCTCAAACTCTATTACAGAAAAAATCGTTGAATACAATAATATAGATACACAGATTAAATCAACTCTTACCGCGCAACATTTGAAATGACATAATCATTACATTATGACGTCATCGATATAACGTATCTCAATCTAAACGCCCTGTCTTTCCATCGTGGACTAGAAAAAGAAACAACAAAACATTCAAAGGTAAATAATAGCCATTTTCAAATGCCCGTAAGACCTTGTTATTACGACATAGTAACGTCATTAACATCACAGTAACTAGACGACATATCATCACTAACAACGACGTAAGCAATAGTTTTGGACAATTGAAACCGAATGATTTCATCAGTTATTGTCGTTGCAAAGTTGCAGAATAACACTAGAAATAAATTAGAAATGCATGTATTTCAAGGATGGTTGAAACGTCATCGTTTGTTATTTACAACATTTATGGCTTTATAAGAAATCTGTTCTTCGCACATCTACCCGAATGTTGATCAGCCAAGAAAAACGTACCCGCTTGGAAGTATCCCTACGGATTACCTCCCAATGTCTTTCTGGTAGTCGATGTTATTCGACACGCATCGGAAAGAGTCGGAAATATTCCAAATGGTCCCTGTATATGCGAATCGCATTGCCATGAACTTCGTGAGTGATTCAGCGTAAAAAAACCCCCAACACTGCCATTTCTGTCTCCTATTAAACGATGAAAAAGAAAAGGTTCTTATACAAGGTAATAATCAAAATAGCAGTCGTGTGATAGGCAATACCACAGTAAAATTCCTTCACTGGTAAAATATGTGATCTGAGAGAGAACACGCACTTTGGGATTCTTACTTTTGAGATGAAGTATAGCTATTTAGTGCGGCCCAGCGTGACTGTTGGTTTGAGTACGAGAGATGAAACATAATCAAGTAATCCAACGACTTGGAGGGTTGAGTTTCATTTTATGTGCTTAGATCCAAATTAATACTCTTTTAATATTCAAGCTGCCTGTAAGCTTATCTTGCAGTTTTGTGGTTAATAGGAAAACCGGAGACTTGTTACCCTATTTCATTGTTACAGAAAGAATTCAAGAGGAACATATTCAGCGTCACAGTCAGGTGGGTAAATAGAGATTTTATCAACAATCAGCACATAAAATAACCTTCGTTTAATGCGCAGATTGCAATAAATCCACCAATATGAATGACGTATTTATATTGCTGGAGTATATTTTATGTATATTTGATTTAATTATATCTGATTTACTATATATTTATTTAAATTTAATTTTTGTCAGTTTTTAAAGTTTTATTTTTAATTACATGATATTGTAATGTAAATGTATTCACCAGAGATGATACTTTGGAAAAAATAGTTTGATCTTGACTGCTAATTTATAAACACCAGCTGTTGATCTAAATCCTGAACTTGTTTCAGAATTTGCAGCAACCTTCGTAAACAAGTTCTATTTCATTTTAAAATGATTGGTTGTTTCCAAGGTCATGATGTGACTTTGTCTTTAAGATACAAACAATTTTTTATTTTTTTATTTCTTACCGTAAAAATGATTGGTTTTCGTCAGGGTCACACTGGGTAAACGTGATCTGTGACAAGTACTTGCTTCTATAAACTTCCAGAAGATAATCACGTGACCCTTGTTTACGTTTTAGAAAGCCCTTATAACCCATGTTTTGGAGAATTAATCTCAGTAGAAGCTGGTCTGTTAAACTGTTAGTTATATTTTGTGCTGTTTGGAGTTATTTTAAATTACTTGGTTTAGAATTATTTCAAATTACTTGGATTCAAAAGGATTAATTCCATTATTTTTCTGGAAAATACATGTGCTCGTGTAATATTGTGGAACAAAGATAGTTTTTTAAATAAAAATTTATTCAGCTATCAGAAACCGCAGTGATAATTTTTATTTCTACAAGGAACTGTAGACTTCAACACTACAGATTGCAGCATACGTCATCGTCTTCCATCTTGGATTCTGCGTTGGGATTCGAACGTGAAATCAGTAGAACATTTTGTTATTAGGACTACTAAAATTTTATTCTCGGATTATTTTTGGATATGATTCTATAACACCGTAAGTTCATATATTTTTTCTTCATTTTTACGGAATGTTTCCAGGGAAATAAATTATTGTATTTTTCAAGGCTTGTTTTTTTTCTTTCATTCTCTTGTGTTACTGTTTATTCGAGCCTAAACAAGTGACATAAGAATATTACAGAGTTATACGAGGAAAGAAATATTTTTTGACTACCCTGACGTCAAGAGAATGTGTCTGAAGTCATTAGAGGAGCTCAAGTACATCAGTTGGCAGTGAGCCAGACTCGTAATTCAAGGGTTAATGGCTGGATATCCGCCAAGGCCCGAGTCGGCTGCCTTGGTATGTCTTTGGGAAAAGCACTTAACTCTCATTTTCTCGGCCATTAATGTGTTCCAGGTGTTTTTAAAAAAACACACCCAAAAAAACCCCATAAAAAACAACATCAACAATTACCCGAACAAGTACAAAGTTGAGCAAATTGACTGGAAGTTGAAAGAAGCAAATAAGTAAACAACACATACCGTGTTATACAACAACATCAACAACAAGAAGATGCCAGTCTTGCATCATCTAGAACAAGAACCAATCATTCTCTAAAACTTCGGCAATAAATAAACTCTGCAAATGTTTTTAGATAAGCTTTTTCCTTCTAATAGTAAACCCCTTACAAGCTGTTGTAGCGGGAGTTCTCGACTTGGTACCTTACAAAAATTTATGTTTCCGCCCTGAACATTTTTTGAACAGATTAGAGCCAAATTTCATGTAAAACCGACTGACGTCTTGATCTGTAAGCTGAGTTAAGACTGCAGCTTAGTCCTTGTGTTTCTTATTTCTTACTTTCAGTTTTATTCCATTGTCTTGCAATTAGTTTGCTTTCTAATGGAAATACCAGCATTCTACCTCTAGGTTTTACTTTCCTTCTCTGCCGTCGCTACGCCAACAAAACGCTATAGTCAAGTGTGGTCCACCAACGCTACGCCAACAAAGCATTATTGTCGAGTGTGGTCCGCCATCGCTACGCCAACAAAGCATTATAGTCAAGCGTAATGGCAAATTTCCTCTGAATAGATGCTGATGGAAATATATTTGAAATCTGTTTTTTATTTTCTCTTTCAAAGACAATAATGGTGATTGATAGAACAGATCAGAATAATTTGTGAAAATTTAATGAAAATTTGGTTTTAAAGGTTCGGAGATATAATGATTTGAATCGTATATAATTATAACCCGATTGGTTTAGCGACACATTCGATTGGCTAAACTTTGTCCCACCACCTGACTATACATGTAAAAATAATTACAGTTAAGAAAACATTTACTTGGGGATCAGAATGAGCAACAGTTCATTGTAGTATTTGACATGTAATAATACATTAGCCTGCGCCTGTACCCGTCTTAGGAGTCAGTTATCTATAAATGTTTGGATGGGTGTGTGGAAGGTCGTAAAAAAGCTGTTGATAACGAAATAGTTGATGCATGGAATTCAAAGAAAGACGAGTGAGTCTTTTGCAATACTTCAGATTAGAAATTTTATTATTTATTTTGTTCTTGTGTGTTTTAATTTATTTATTTACTTATATTTTTGGTGAGTTGGTGTGTTCGTGAATTTAGCTAAGTGATTGGTTTTGTGCCGAAGGTTGTCACACATAAACATATCTCTAAGAAACCCACATATTCCTCATAAATGTTGAACCCATGATGCAATCCATCATAAAGTACATTAATCCAATTTTCGCACTCTGAACTTCAATGTCATGTATGTATGTATGTATGTATGTATGTATGTATGTATGTATGTGATGTGATGTGATTTTGATTTTTGACGTAGCTTTAACAATTGTCCAGTCATATCCCTACGATGTCTGCAGTGTGGCAGTTTATAGTGATGTCTAGCACTGGGGCATCATACCGCAGACATGTAGCATGATGTCCCACCCAGTCACATTATCCTGACACCAGGCCGACCAGTCCTAACACTAACCTCTTAATGCTGAACGCCAAGCGAGGCAGCTGTGAATACCATTATTTTAAGTCTTTGGTATGCCTCGTCCGGGGATCGAACCCACAACCTCCCGCATCCGAGGCGGACGCTCTAACCACTAGGCCACCGGAGCCATTGTGTATGGTATGTATGTACGTACGTACGTGTATGTCTATATGTATGTATGTATGTATGTGCGAGCGTACGTGCGTAAGTGAATGGAGGGACGTAATGATGAAATGATACATGCATGTTTCAAGTGACGAATGGCTGTTCATGAAAAGTGTTTGTGCGTGTGATCTTAATTTTTAACGTAGCTTTAACATTTTTTCAGTCATGTCGCTACGATGTTTGCAGTATTGCAGTTTATAGTGATTCTAGCACAGTCACATTATCCTAAAACCAGGCCGAACAGTCCTCACACTAAGCTCATAATGCTGAGCGCCGAGCGAGGCAACTGCTAGTATTATTTTTATAAATAAGTTTTTGGTATGACTCGGCCGGGGTTCGAACCCGCGACCTCCCTAATCCAAGGTAGATGCTCTAACCACTAGGCCGCCGGAACGGTCTCATTAAAAGTACATAGAAGACAATTTGGTGGATTCTAAAAGGCTTGATATATATATATATATATATATATATATATATATATATATATATATATATATATATATATATATATATATATATATATATATATATATATATTGATGAAAACTTGTTGGAATGGCTATGATATCACGTGAGACTTCCATCATGGTATGCAACGCATATGTGATTCACTACAATCGAATTAAAATCAGATCTCCGCTGTCATACGTGAAGATCTGACGACGACCGCTTAAGGCTCATGTTCTGGTGACCTTTGAATTAGCCAATGGAAATGTAGCTTTCAACAATCTTAAAGTGAATCAGATTGTTCTGTGCACATTTATGCTCTTCATCCACACCGCTCAGTCTCCAAACGCGAAGGCATAAGACTTCAGCCGATTGGTTTATAAAATTAACGATTATGGTAATAACATAGCTTACCAGAGCACGACCCCTAAGCGATCGCTGTCAGATCTTCATGTATAACAATGGATACCTGATTTTCATCAGATTGTGATTCACTATTGTTTTAGATAACTTCGCTTGTTGGATGTAGAAATTCATTATCAAAATATAAAACTAACTGTCAGAGATAAATGGGCAACTTGCAAAAGATGAATAATCATGATTTTATTGTATTTGTTTTACCTGTCACAGTTTCCTCCCTTTAATAATGATAACATTCACTTACCACTGTACACCTTAAGGTGAGCACAGAAATTCTTTCAAACTTTGGATGAAGCTTGTCAAGCAAAATTGTATACGTGTCTAAAATCCATGCATATATAGTGTCTATTTTAATGTTTATTTATCTTGAATGTCAGATAATCAGATAAAAAAGGTGTAAATATGATAGATATGTCAATTATAGCTGATCACGTGAAATACACCAGACAACACCAAAACCAGAATCTATCCAAGAAATCGTGTACTGCGCACACTATTTCGCTACAGAGTTTTCTCCCATTTATAACGTGACTCTTCTCTCCTAGACAGAGAAAGGTGTACAACGAACACCATATTTGGTCCTGTATTCCTCTTCCTCGTGGAAAAACATGTTGAATAAAATAGAATTACATATGAAGCAGTATGAGATTTCTGTACAATGTGGTTTGTTACAGGTGACAAAGGAGAGAATATGTAGACAGCTTAGTTTGTTTTCCCAAGTAAGAGCTAAGTGTGATGTTCACATACTGCATAGAGCAACCTAAAACTGTTTTTTTCTTTTTAACTGTACGAGTCATCTTGTTCTTGCGTATAATTCAAGTTGTTACAACAGGGAGTGAGGACAACACGGGAGCTTTTTAGTCCTACAAAATGATTATTTAGATACTGAATTTTTGTTATTCATACTTGTCGAACACATACAAGAACTAAATATCAGTTCGGTTGCAAGCTGCGTAGAGAGCAAATCTTCCTTCTGAGAAATAAGAAAGATGAAACATTGTGTTCTGAAAATGTATCTCGTCTTTCTTTGCCAAATAAACATGTGATATTTACTACGATGATACGCTGGTGGGCAGACTTATAAACTTGCTACCGAGTATGAAGTTTTCTTCAATTTGTCGTTTTGCTAATGTAGCCATATCAGCATACGTCTTTTATATACTACAGTTAATTATTTCTTTCAACTACTCAGTTTCAGAGTCGTTGAAAGAAATAATTAACTGTAGCATCACTTCCTGTAAATTCCCAGAGTCATTGAAGTTAGCAAAAGTATTGGAAATTTATAAGGGAAATTAACATAATGACCCATTAAACTATCGACCCATATCTGTTCTATCTGTACTTTCAAAAATTATCGAAAAACATGTCAGCAAGCATATTTTCAGATATCTTGACAAGTACTAACTCCTCCATAAATCACAACCAGGTTTTCGACAGCATTCATGTCAAACTGCATTGATAAAACTTATAGACCAATGGTTACTAGTAGTAGAATCAGGCAAACTTACTTGCGCAATCTTCGTTGATTTTAAAAAAAGCATTCGATTTGGCTGAACATTCGGTGCTCATTAAAAACCTTTCAGCCTACAAGTTTCTCCAAACTCAGTTGCCTGGTTGTCTGCACCGGTAAATATACTTCCGAACTAAGTCATATCTTAAGTGGTGTTCCTCAATGATCTATATTAGGGCCTGTTCTTTTTCTACTATTTATCAATGTCTTGGCCTTGTATCCAGCGCACTTTAACACAGATCTCTTCGCTGATGACTCTACACTGCATTTATCTGGTAAATCTCTAGCCTCCATTAAAAATAAACTTCAAATCGACCTCAACAATTGATCAATTTGGTGTCATCAATACAAAATGCATATTAATATATCTAAAACGAAATTTATGACAATCGGAACAGGGCAGAGTCTATCTACTAACATGGCTTTACATCTAACTCAAAATGACTAAGAAGTACCTATTTTCAAACATTAAAAACTTCTTGGTATCTACATTAATCAACATCTCAGCTGGTATGCACATATCGATCACCTATGTGCAATGGTAGTCACAAGAATAACTATGTTAAAATTGCTTTCGAAAGTTCTACCTACCCAATCACATGAACTTTATTTTCGGGTTATATATTACCACTGATAGATTACGGCTGTAGCATATGGGGAATCACATCCACTTATAATCTGTCCAGAATTGATAAACTCCATAAAAGGCAGCCCGAATACTAGTAAAACTTCCTGTTATGATTCCCTCGAACGTTTTGTTTTCACGTCTGCAATGGCTACCTATACAAAAACGTATTCTTTATGTTAAAGAAATCGTGAAATATAAGTCTTTAAACGGTCTTTCTCCAGATTATATATTTAACCTAATTGAACTAAGATTATCAAATACTGAGCGTAATCTCGGATCGACGACTAACAACGATCTCCAGATTCCGTGGTCGAAAACCAATCATTAAAAAAGTTCATTTACTGTATCAGCACCTACTTCTATGGAATTCATTACCACCGATGATACGTAATTCAAATCCCCTTGCTTCTTTTAAAATATCATTAAAGAAATTCTTTCTTGACCAGCTGGAATGACATACTAAAGGCTCTGAATAGAAAACGTTATCATTATATCCATAAATAATATGTCCATATCTTATTCGATATATATAACAATTACGACTTATGCTGAAAAGTATCTACCTGTGTATATAATATTGTTCATATGTGTAGTTCTTTCCCGGTATAGTCACACATAGTCATTCATGTTAAATATATATGAATGAGTGTGCGACAATACCTGAATATGTGCATGTTTTTGTATTTTTTTTATTAACATAGCCTATTACAAAAACTGAGGACCACATGGCAGATGGGTCAGTCATGGCCAAATGTGTTATCTTCGTTAAAGAAAGTTGTTTATTATTATTATTATTATTATTATTATTATTATTATTATTATTATTTACAACCTGAAGCAAATCGTACAGTTTTCTTTCTCACAAATATTGAAGTCATGTTATATAACACTGGTCAACAGTGAAATCATTACTGACTTGAAAAGGCCCTAATCTGTAGTATTTTGGTGTGCCGAACACGAATATAACCGTGAAAAATTTGTATTGGCTCTCGTTTTGAAGATATTCATATACCTCATTTTCTATGTTTCACTGTGTAAATTTCTCCAGTAGGACTGCATCAACATCCGGAATAATGATGTAACATTGCATAATACCATCATGCTCACATCATCCACAGTTGATTGCATCATTTTCTGATGCAATGCAATACTAATGCCATGCGGCTGCTGAAGTAAGTTGACGTCAGCAGTGTACTATACATGTGTAGGCCTATTATACTAATGCCAGGCGGCTGCTGAAGCTGACGTAAGCAGTGTACTATATAAAGCCCAATCAGATAGGTTCAGCATTTAAAATATTTTAGACGTTGTGCGAGACAGTTCAAGCTACTGTTACATAAAACTTATTATTTTATCCATTTACGTACGATAAAGAACAGTAATGCCTCGAAAGTGTGTTAATACCGCGGACAATTTTTGCTATATTTGTGGGGAAGTGACATTTGCCAACCAGAAGAAAAGTATCAATTCTCAAGTGAAGAAGGCATATCATCTTTACTTCGGATGCAAGGTTGGTGACCAAGACAAGCCTTGGGCTCCGCATATATGCTGTGCTACATGTACAACACAGCTTTCACAGTGGTTGAATTGCAAAAGGTCATCAATGCCGTTTGCAGTCCCAATGGTGTGGAGAGAGCCAAGCAACCACCTAAATGACTGTTACTTCTGCTTGGTTCCTCCTCTTTCCGGCGGAATAACGAAGCGAAAGAAGTCGAGAATAGTCTACCCAAACATTCCGTCTGCATTGAGACCAGTTCCACATGGTGAGGGACTTCCTATTCCAGAACCTCCAGCAGAATATTCTCTTGATTCATCTGACGAAGACAAAGGTGAGTCGACCTGTTCTTCTCCTGGTCCATCAGCATGCAGTGATCCAGATTTTCACTGTGGTGCATCATCAACCCCACACAGAATAACACAGGAAGAACTAAATGACCTGATTCGTGATTTGGACTTATCAAAGAACAAGGCAGAATTGCTAGGATCAAGACTCCAACAATGGAATCTTCTAGAAGAAGATGTCACAATTACTGCATATCGAAAGCGCCACCAGCAATTGGAGCCTTTCTTCAGAAAGGAAAGTAATCTGATATTCTGTTCCGATATTGAGGGCCTCATGAATGCTTTAAAAATCACTCATGACCCACAAGAATGGAGACTATTTGTGGACTCTTCGAAACTGAGTCTCAAGGCTGTGCTTTTGCACAATGGAAACATTCTTCCATCTATTCCAGTAGCGTATGCTGTCCACATGAAAGAGACATACGATAACTTAAGGCAGCTACTGAATTCCATTGAGTATAACAAGTACAGCTGGCACCTCTGTGGTGATTTGAAGGTAGTTGCCCTTTTAATGGGACTGCAGCAAGGATATACAAAATACATGTGTTTCTTATGCGAGTGGGATAGCCGAGCAAGGGAAATGCACTACATGAGGAAGGAATGGACTCACAGGCAGAATGTAGCCATTGGAGAGAAGAATATCCAACACCCAGCTCTGGTTGAGGCTCAGAAAATCTTGCTACCACCCCTTCACATCAAACTAGGTTTGATGAAGAACTTCGTGAAAGCCATTGACCGGACTTTGCCAGCATTCCGATACCTGCATGAAAAATTCCCTCGACTCAGCGAAGCAAAGATTAAAGAGGGAGTTTTTGTGGGTCCTCAGATTCGAGAGCTTTTCAAAGATGACCGGTTCAACAACTTGCTGGAAGGTGACGCGAAACAAGCATGGGATGCTTTTCGCCTAGTTTCTACAAACTTCCTCGGAAATGTTAGGGCAGAAAACTATAAGGAACTAGTAGAAGACATGTTGATGAAGTATAAGAAACTTGGCTGCAATATGTCTCTAAAGATTCACTTCCTTCATTCCCATTTGGATTTCTTTCCTAGCAACTGTGGTATTGTTAGTGATGAACACGGCGAACGTTTTCATCAAGATATCGCAACAATGGAACAAAGATACCAGGGAAAATGGTCCACTACAATGCTGGCTGACTACTGCTGGACACTCCTCAGAGATGCTCCCGAACAGCTGTACAAGAGACAGGCGAAGAAATCTAAGATGTAGTCAATGACTTGATTTTTTATAGGTAGGCTATTACAGTTGACCTTTTACTATTGGAATGCATTTCGTTATGTAAACATTAATTTCTTGCAGATTACAAAAAAACTAGAGCCAATTTTGCAATTTGACTGTCATATTCGTGTTCAGCACATAAAAATTGATAAGAATTGACTAATTTTATTTCAGTAACATGACTTTTGTAAAAATTTGTTGTCCAGTGTAATACAATATTGCATATTAGACAAATGTATATCTTTATAAATAGCCAAAACAACCTAACAACCAAACATTACAACAACAATGACGTAAGCGACACTGACATGTACTTCTTTCTTTTAACGTATATTTCTTCTTCTTAATCTGTGGTTCTTAATCAGTCAGGTACCCATCTAGTCTTGTTAATATACAACAGTTACTGATTTAGTCATTACACTTCATGCATATTAATGAAGTTTATTCGCAAACCCAACTCGTTTAGCCATAAATTGTCTCATACTTCCGGTTGGCACCGCCATCAACAAAGCTGCGAAGTATCGTTTTACAGTCATCTGTGCTCATGAATATTCACAAAGGGGGAAATATTCGTACTATAAATCAAGGATGCCGAGTAAAATTGCCTACTCTCTTGATTATTAATGTGCGGAAAAAATAATCCAGTGATCAAGGAGTTTGTAACAGCTTCGTGCAAATTGGGGCTCAAAAGAGTGAAACAGGAAATAATTGAATGAAAAAATAGTTGAGGACTAACGTTTGTGACTGCTACAACGGAAGTGTGTGTTTTATTAGTAATGTTGACAGCATACATCTTATAGAAAATATATTAATCGAAATTAAGGTTTCCCTCACCATGCACAAGAGCAATAAAAAATGTAACTTTCTTGAGACGTTCGTACATGACTAATTAGTGTAACAAGAAGGCAAAAAAGAAAAAAAGATATATATATATATATATATATATATATATATATATATATATATATATATATATATATATATATATATATTATATATATATATATATATATGTATATATATATATATATATATATATATATATATATATATATATATATATATATATATATATATATATATATATATATATATATATATATATATATATATATATATATATATATATATATATATATATATATATATATATATACGGTGAACAATATCGTGAAAATGATTTGCCTATAATTCTTCGTCACGTATAATAATAATAATAATAATAATAATAATGAGGAATTTGTATAGCGCCTAATCTTCAGAAGCTTTAAGCGCTTTACAACATTATACAACACCTATAAGATAAAAAAAAAACAACATATAATTATATGATTACAAAAACAAACACCATAAAATTAGAAACCATTAAAAAAATGCTGAGAATATTTGAGGTAGGAAATAGTATTAGGTCTTTAAGTTTGTTCTTGAAGTCGAAATAAGTGAGTTTTGAAAGCTCTCTTGAATGTGATCACTGTGTCTTTGTGTCTAAGTTCAGTGGGCAATTCATTCCACGTTGCTGGGCCCTGGTATGCAAAATAATAATGTATTCTGGCTGAATGTTTCCCATTAGAAAATTTCTGTTAAACTTTAAATTTAATTACATTAAATTTCATCGAAGGCCAAGAAGTAAATTGTCATTAGACAACGCAGAAATATGTAAAAAAAACCAAACAAAAAATCCTTTACAATCTAACTAATGTTGCACAAAATCGTGTAAACTTGTCTTTTTTTGTTTAAAGCACCTGTTATATAAAATGTATATATCAGCAAAATCTTCTTTAAGCCTGTAATATAAAATGTATATATCAGGACTATCTTCTTTAAGCCTGTAATATAAAATGTATATATCAGCAAAATCTTCTTTAAACCTGTAATATAAAATGTATATATCAGCAAAATCTTCTTTTTGCTAGTAATATAAAATGTATATATCAGGACTATCTTCTTTAAGCCTGTAATATAAAATGTATATATCAGGACTATCTTCTTTAAGCCTGTAATATAAAATGTATATATCAGCAAAATCTTCTTTAAGCCTGTAATATAAAATGTATATATCAGCAAAATCTTCTTTAAGCCTGTTATATAAAATGTATATATCAGGACTATCTTCTTTAAGCCTGTAATATAAAATGTATATATCAGCAAAATCTTCTTTAAGCCTGTAATATAAAATGTGTATATCAGGACTATCTTCTTTAAGCATGTAATATAAAATGTATATATCAGGACTATCTTCTTTAAGCCTGTAATATAAAATGTAATATAAAATGTATATATCAGGACTATCTTCTTTAAGCCTGTAATATAAAATGTATATATCAGCAAAATCTTCTTTAAGCCTGTAATATAAAATGTATATATCAGGACTATCTTCTTTAAGCCTGTAATATAAAATGTATATATCAGGACTATCTTCTTTAAGCCTGTAATATAAAATGTATATATCAGCAAAATCTTCTTTAAGCCTGTAATATAAAATGTATTTATCAGGACTATGTTCTTTAAGCCTGTAATATAAAATGTATATATCAGCAAAATCCTCTTTAAGCCTGTAATATAAAATGTATATATCAGCAAAATCCTCTTTAAGCCTGTAATATAAAATGTATATATCAGCAAAATCTTCTTTAAGCCTGTAATATAAAATGTATATATCAGCAAAATCCTCTTTAAGCCTGTAATATAAAATGTATATATCAGCAAAATCCTCTTTAAGCCTGTAATATAAAATGTATATATCAGCAAAATCTTCTTTAAGCCTGTAATATAAAATGTGTATATCAGGACTATCTTCTTTAAGCCTGTAATATAAAATGTATATATCAGCAAAATCTTCTTTAAGCCTGTAATCCTTAAGATGTTTATTCAGGTCCTAACGACTCGTTGGATTATGAACGTCCCATATCTGCGTTCGAAATGCAACGATGAATTAATGACTAAGGCAGAGCTAAATCAAATAACCAGCGTACAATTTTCATGGTTCATAAAGTCAGATCCAAAATAAGGACTGGCTTAAGTAATTTACAGAAGAAACGTAACGGGAGTGAGCCAGAGGCCGAGACCAGTATATAATCGCTTCAGGTTTAGAATATTATAAATACGTAAGTTCTGGAGTGAGATCTAAAACATTTATGCGAGTCCATGTAGTAGGTAGTAGACAAGACACAGTTTATGTTTTGGTAGATGGCATATAGTCGATTAATCTGGTAAGACTGCATCATCATCTGCTTCTTTATTGACCTACATTACATTTAAGCGCTAGCTTACTTCAACCACTGATTTAAGTTTTCGTTCAAATATAAAGATGATGTCAAAAATAAGTTTTAAAAATGAATCAAAACTTGTTTAAGAATATTATTGGACGTTTTTTTAATCAGTTTTTAAATGCTATATCACGGCGAGGAAATGTAAGCTAAATGCCTATTCCAAGGACACAATTGAGACAGCCAACCGCGGCTGGCCTGACTGGGTATAAAACTCGTGACCATTAAATAATCAGACAGATATTGTTGCCAGAGTATTTCCTAGTCCGCGAAAGTCACAGTCTCGAAGTACACATGACCGTGTTTGTCTGATCTCTCTCTCTCTTTCTCTCTCTCTATGTCTGTCTCTCTGTCTGTCTGTCTGTCTCTCTCTCTCTCGTAATAGTTTGAAGTGCTTGTCTTGTATAGCTCAGTCTCCATTGCATTTTTCTTTGATTGATGAATTTTTGTATCTGATTAATTGTTAGAGTACGTCAAGGACATGGGTTCACATTCCCATCCATTTCTGTCTTGGAGTCATTTAGTAGTGACCCAGACAACCATCATGGCATAGATATATATGCAAGTCACGGGTGTCCATGACTCGTGCGTAATACACATGCCCCTTCCCCCAACCCAATCACCAGTAATTCAAGCTGATCATCAAATGTCAGTCATCTGGGAGTGACTGACAGATACAAGACTAAATAAAGGAATACAATCGATTACTTCGCACCGGGTGGGGCTGAGACCATGCCGGTTAACAAAATATTTCATAATGTTATCACCACTGGACAGGTTCCTTCGCTCTCTAAAAGAGAATGTTGAACGTCATTGGTCAGATTCCTTTTGTAAGACAAAGAATGGTCCCTGATACCTTATACTGTGTGACTGTCTGGAATGCATGCAAATAATAGGTACTGCTGCTTCAGCCAGTGATGAATACATAACAACTTTCACCCCTAAAACTGTACTCGACACAAATGTAAATGGCCATGCAATTCTAATGAAACATGACTATAAGACTCCCGCTGTAATTTCTCTTGCCCGTTTGGAATGTACTATTCTTACATAATGAAAATCGCGGTAATTTCCATCGAGTACTTTGACGTTTAGCAGATCATGTAGATGATCGCAAGCTTTGATCCATCTCAGACATTTCTGTAAACTATTACGGAGTTTGGGTGACAGAATAAATATCACGCCGATAAGACGTTGATCTCGATATATACTTTGTGAATTACAAAAGGTCTAGGAACACCATTTCACTGTAAAATGTGTTTCATCAGGCGAAGTGACCAAATAAATCGATCATTGCCATTGTGTTGGTTTTAAAGAAATGTCGAAGGAAGATGGTCGAAAACTAAGTTGCTGCAGATCTGTTGATTGGTCAAACTCATTAGCGTGAACGGAATTGTGCTTCGGTAAATATTACAATCTATGCACACGGACCAAAATGATCACTCATGGAACTTTGTGAGTAAAGAAACGAAAATATATTAAATAATTGTTATCTACGCGACAGTGTGTTTTTGTTTATCGACAAAGAAATCGCTATAATTTCCCATAATTTAAATATTGCATTTCACATTCTTCTGGTGTTTATTCAGTTCAGACGTATTGATTTTCCATTTCTTGAGCAAACATTTTTATCTTGAAATTGTAAATTTAAAATAAAGAAGTAAAATTAGGTTGTATAATATATAATTTGAGTAAATACACTTCTAATGTGTCTGTCTCATTGGCCGTATGCTAGGAGTGCAATAGCTTTCTATAGTCGATAAAAGAGCCCTAATAATCATGAGAGAATACAGTAGTAATTTAGAATAACATTATTCTACTAAATATTTTCAATCTTTCCCAAAATGAGGGATCAATTCTAGATAATAAAAGTCAGTGCCTGCCTCTGTGAGAACATTCGAATTTTAATTTTAAATTAACATGTGACTCATAAATTTATTTGATAAATAATATAAGTAACTCGCTTTGATATAAATATTCAGTACGTGTCTGACCTAAAAAATGCAAATGACATTGATTTTATTTCGACTACTTAATTTGGATGGCACGTAAATTGTCAAAAATGTACCTCTGTAACAAATTTTAAAAAATCATGCAGGCACACATGCATACCAACACACATTCATCCTACAGACAGACATACAGACAGACGGACATCCATCCATCCATCCATCCACCCACCCACCCATATGATATACATGTATGCTTTTATTGTTTATTGATAAACACTATTTCGCTTTTAATACATGCCATCATGTTTGTCACAAAATATTGAATTTAATCTGTGTCAACATTAATAGTGTATATTACAGTCTATACTTTCATTGACACCAATCGCAGTTAAAGTGTCGTGCCTCATCTTTTTAGATGATATAAACAATAATGGAGAGAACGTTATATGATACATGGTCTAGGGCACACTCTTCGTCATTTGTTTTCCTCTGCATTATGTATACCATCTTGCTCACCCGATGCAAACAGTATTACCACTGTGTATCACATGCCTTACTTCCTGACAGTGTTGCTGTTGATGTACCTATTCGACATTAAATAACTATTTGTCTGCATAAAGTTTCTCGCCTGAACAGTTATCAAATTCTCTTGATTTATGCCTCGCTGATTTTTCGTTATCGCTTTACATAGAACAAAATAATCTTTTAATGTTTCTTTTCAGTTTTTTTATATAAAATAAACGCGAAATGTAAATTTATTCATAGCATCTGTCTCTAAGTAATCTAATATTTGGAAAATGTACCATAAATGCATTTCTCCTTGAGTAGAAAGGAAATTAGCAATGCTATATAATGTTAAATGCTGGTATTACCATTCAAAACATATTAATTCCCATTTTTATTGCATACCTGTTGTGTATTTTTTTACAAATAATCTTAGAAACAAATTGAAGTACATAGAACAGATTCTGTAAGGAGTGAATATCCGAGACACAATTAATGGATATCGTTATTTATATCTCTTTCTCAAAATTAATGTCGCTGCACCCCATAGATATATAACTGGTCTTTGTCCCATGCAGGTACAAATTGTTTTCGTCACGAAAATATTTCCTCTAACATGGATTCGATTCGTTTTGGTTTTAAGAATTCGTTATTTTTAAACTGTTCTCTTTTTAATGTCCTTATCAATATCATATTTGATTTTTAAGGTTATGTCAATCAATAAAAAGTTCTTTTCATGCACACCATCGTCATTATGATATTTGATTTTAAACTTTTGCCTTTCAAAAAGTGGGACTTTTTATTTATGTCCTGAACAAAAGAAATCAGTTGCATTAAAGATATTTTTATCGTAGTTCTCAAGTTGCATGCAGGCGGTCCTTTTAACCGTTCTGTAACACATTTTAGGCTGAACAACACGTGCCCAATATATAAGGGACCAGGTCCACTCGAGAAATGGATGTTATTAGTGTATTCACTCTTACGCACGTCAGGACGGGCCAACCTGGCAATGCACTAAATCACTCATTGTCGATATAATGTGATGTCAAACGAGTAACACCTGTGTGACGAGTGTTTATTAAGTAACAGGCAAACATTTTAACAACACCTTAAAAACAATGCTTGAATAGTTGCACAAAAGTGTGACCAAGAATAATTTAAAAAGCAAGTGACCCACTCGAAAATAATTCCCGACTTTTATTTGTTTCAATGAAATTGATAAATTCATAACTTTTTATTAGTAACTGAAAGTCTACATTGTTCCCTTGTATTGTGGCATCCTACCTTGAAATTAAAAATATTTTAATCCATGGCATTATTTTTATAGATGAATTAGCTTTCTCTTGACGCTGTAATTTAAAATATTTATATCACTAAAATGTTTGCAACAGTCATTCCGATCAATACCACTTGGTACAGGTATACGGGGTAGATTGAACATCGTGTAGCTTATATTATTTGTAATTTTATCAGCACAGTCAATACTTTTTAAATAAATAAATCAATATTTTTTATTTAAAAACTATATATTTTAAATAAATTTAAAAAATGTTTAAAATAAAAAAATTTAAAAAAAGGGACAGTAAAACAAAACAACCGATCCTAATTCTTTGAAGGAATAAAAAGGTATAATACCTGAATATCAGACCCTAAACATATAGTGCCATTTAATCAGAAGCATGAAAAGAAAGGATAAAGAAAGTATGACGTTCTTACGTTTTATGAGCAAGAAAATACCTGATTTCAGAAGTGTCATATTTTCTCACAAGTCTAATGTTGCTCAGATTTATTACCTCTGTAGTTCGGTAATTGTTCAGAACTGCTCCAAAAGATAAACGTCTAGGGCGAGACTATGAAGGTAAAAAAATGTTTATACTAAACCAGTCATCATACAGTAAACAGCGACATTCCGTATATACTAACTTTTAAGTCCAATACAACTGCAAAAAGCAAAGACCCAGAGCTGCCGTTGCATAGTGCGCTGACCGAATTTGGCCTATGCAGGCTGCTATGAGTAGACAGTAGAACTAACAGCATAGATCCTGATCTGCCAACACAATGCATGACCGCAGATCGGAGTATATATTGTTTGCAGTTGGACTTAACAACTGTCACAGATGTATTGCCTTCTTTATGCAGAATAAGTACGTAAAGATTCGATAACATTTATGTCTTTGGATTGCTTTTGTGCAGCATCAGATTGCAACAAACATAAAGTATAATTCAAGAGCCGTAAATGTCATTCAATTTGCCCTTTTGCTTTCCTAAAGTGCTTTGAATTTATATGGCAAATTATCCAGGCGTGAAACGAACAAGTTTTAAGACCCATTATTTTCAAGCTCAAGATAGCAATACATCGGAAGTTCGTTTCCATAAACGTATGATTGGTCTATTTTAAAATTGCAAAGATTGTACAAAGATGTTATAACCTTGCGATATCAAGTACCATATTTCAATTATTTCTGGACTTTTAGGAGCTTTTTTTATCTATGTAAATATTCCGCAGAATAGTGCTTCACAATTTCAAACGAAAGCTAGAACATCGCTAATAATGGTAAAACTTAGTTCTACATATACATGATTTATATTGCATAAAGTTCTCATTCTGAACAATCTTTGAAAGGTATTGAAAGTGATATTGTAGGAACATTTCAATGATTATGGTCAAGATTCAAGTCCAAAGCGGGTTTTCAAACAGGAATACATATAGTATACATCCCTGAAAACCCGCTCTGGACTTGATTCGGCAACGTTTGTTCCTCTTTATATCAGTACACTTCCCGTTATCAGCGTGGGAGTGTGAGATACGAAAACCAAGCGATATGCAAAAGAAATAGCATACACGAGTTAATCACATACATAAATGAACCACATCCAATGCCCTGGACGTACCACAGCCTGTTGTTAATGCAATTCACAGTACAACAATTGCAACAATCCACGCGCGAGCGTAATATACTAATACCAAGAGGCGCAAGAACTTGCGCTATTAGGTCTCGTCGTTGAACCGCGTCTGAATATGAGAGAGCTCCGTACAACAGCAGCACAATTAAATATCAAATTTCCTCCGCAAGCCAAGCGGGCGGAAAGTGCACGCATAGCTGAGGACGAACAAAGCCGTTAGATGTATCTGATCCACTATCGCCGCTGAGGCAGTCTAGTATGTTCGTCAACAAAAGATTCCAGAATTTCAGATGTATATGAGCTTCCGCGATTTTCAAGATTACCGGGCGATTATTCTAAAGGTATATAAGCCATCTAGAGGCGTGGAACATCTTTTATTTCTGATCTCATCAAAGATTATCTTCATAAAGGTTATGCAAATAAGTTTGAATAATACTACAAAGTAGATTCCGGGTGGATGCTTTCCAGATGCTTAGACGTTTAGCTTCATATCTCTCCGTATAAACCTTTTCGTGGATAGAGTTGCATACGAGCACCAGTTATGTTCCAACACGGTCAGTGATGAATGCGAAAACCGACGACAACGGGTGTTTTGATTGGGCAATTTCATTCGCGTTTTGTTCCGCAGCTGACCAGACCCACCAGCCTTTGAACCGTAAACAATTCCTGGGCGAACTTTATTTTAGTAACATTGCATTTGATCAACAGGCTTGTGACACCATAGTTAACAGTTTTTGTAGCACAGCCATTATATTGTTGTTAATGTTTTTGCTCGGAATAAAGGCTTTTATGCGAAGCTATTATCCGCCAAGACCTGTTCTTGAAGACTGACATAGATGACCCAGAGGAGAAGCATCATTATATATGAATAAAGAATCTTTCCCGGTTGATAAATTTGTACATCAAGCATAGCGGATGAAATGGTTCCATGTGGATGTTGACTGCATGTATTTAGCACGCAACAGTGTTTTAACAACCATGAATTTTGCTGTGGTGGAACCAGTGAGAAACCACAGCGGACAAATGTGTCAGAGATTGTTAAGAACGTTTTGAAATTCACAGCGAAAACTGAAAAAGGAATATGCCGTATACTATCTAAGCAGATCTTGACATTCCTGAGGTTTCGTCGAACACAATCCATCCGGGTTTGTTTATGCTATAGTCAGATTAGACAGAGTAACTGATTTCACCAAAGTTGTACCGTGGCAAGGACACGGTAGAATTATTTGTATAATCGCTCGATGTTACAGCAAATTGAATAAGGCAATATGACTAGCTGTAAAGGCAATACATTGTGGAATATGTGATGGTTCTTTTATCTCCACCAACGCAAGAGTAAGCAAAAGCTGCCAATGATCCGGGATGTGCTACTGTCAAACGCCAAGGTGGAGCTAGAATTGGTCACCCATATTGACCAGTATCTGTTTGTGGAACGCGGTATCGGTGTCGGTAAATCATTGGCAAAACACTGATACGCTAGAGTTAACAACCCAAAACGTGGTCCCAAACAGTTATATGATGTATCTTTACACTAACATTTATATGGTGGGCAATGGTGGGTTTGAATCGACTGACTCCGAACACACAGATACCCACAAACACGTACATGAAAGTACGTCAACAACAGTGACCACGGATACCTTATTCAAATTGATATAGAGTATCGCGACGAGATTCACCACGCCCATGACGAGTATCATCTGGCTCTAGAAGCGTTAGTGGCTGGTGCCTCGCTAGTGGTTGAGCCGTTATAAAGGTTCAATCGTGGATGAATCCAAACGCAGGTTTATTGAATACACCAAGCTTGCGGCGCCATTTTGGGACTAATCACAACAATGTAGTCGACGTATGAAACCTACAGTTGTATTTACGGCGCGAAATGCGCGTACGCAAAGTCCACCGGGTGTTTGGATTTCTCCAACCTAAGTAGATGGTGTCAAAAGAATACAAATATGCACACAAAGGTCACTAACGATTTTTAGAAAGACGTCTTTGACCTCATGAACAACCATGTATTTGGGAAAACTATCGAGAATCATAGAAAAGGTAATCGTATTGATATTCTCCGTCATAGTAAACAATTTTTTTTAACCGATTAATAGCGGACCTGACATTTCAGTCACTCAAAATTTATGACGACGTACTCCTAGCCGTCCAAGATGAAGGTATAAAGTTGTCAGATCCTAGGTATGTTGCTGCGTCAGTGCTAGATCTTTCCACGGTCTCGATGTATGAGTTCTTTTACGACTCGATCAAACAGCGGCATCGGGTTAACATGCTGAGATACAGAGTCACTATTATGCACATCACAATCGATGACGTTTACGCAGACATGGTTGAATCAAATCTGAAAAATGAATTTTATACATGTGTTATATATATTTGATTTAATTATATCTTATTTAATATATATTAATTTCGATTTGAATTTAAATGTTTGTTTATCAGTTTTGAATTTTTTATTATTTTCATTACATGCTATTGTAATGTAAATTTATTCACTAGAGATGATACTTTTTCCAGAAAATAATTTGACCTTGACTATTCGTTTTGTAAAAACCAGGTGTTGACCTAGATCCTGACCTTGATTTAAAGTTAGTAGCAACCACGTAAATAACTTCCATGTTTATTTTAAAATGATTGGTTGTTGTCGACGTCATGGTAGGACTACGTGTTTAAGATGTAAACAATTTTTTAAATTTGATTTCTTAGAATAAAATGATTGGTTTCAGTCAGGGCCACACTGGGTGTACCTGTATTTAACAAGTAAATACTTTCGACGAGGTTCTGGAACATGATCACGTGACCCCATTTTGCGTTTTAGAATCCGATACAGCCTTTGTTTTGGAGAGACATTCTCATTAGTTGGGCTATTACACTCTAGAGTGACAGTTGTACCGTTTGGAGTCATTTCAAATTACTTGGATTCAAAAGGATTAAATCTTTTTTCCTGGAAAATATGTGTGCTCATATGAAATTCCTGAGCAAAGACAGCTCTTATAAAAATTTGTTCAGATTTCCAAAACCGGAGTGATATTTCTTGGATTTTTGGTAGCTCGTCCTCAGGATAGTTTTGCATTTTGGCTAGAATATTTCAGAAAAAATTGTTTTTGGAAATTTGAACTCCCCATGGTTTGGAAATTTGTAGTCATATCGGAAAGCTTTTTCTAAAAATGTGATCAAATGTGGAAATCTTTCTTTCAAATCCTACCCACTAACAATTAGATCTTTTCAAAAAAGATGAATTGATTCAACTTGCCAGAAAATACGATCTTTCTGAGGTAAAGGCTTCCTTAGCGAAACAGGAAATAAGAAAAATATTGATTCAGTATTTGGTAGAAAAGAATGTTTTTGATAAAAGTGCTTTGGTTTCAGTCAGTAAGTCTGTATCAGACTCTGACATAAAAAGTGAAGGAATTAGAATCAAAATACAAGATGGAATTGGAGTTGATGAAGCTGGAACTTCTGAATGAAGGAAAAGAGCAAGAAAGACAAATGCAATTCCAAGAAAAACAAATGCAGTTACAATACGAGGAAGAGGAGAGAGAGACAGGAAAGAGAGAAAACAAAACAAATGCGAATGCAGTTAGATAAGGAAGAAATAGAGAAAGAAAGACAAATACAGTTACATAAAGAACAAATGCAAAAGGAAGAAAGAGAGAAAGAGAGAGCGAGATGCAAATTCGAATGCAAAGAGAGAAGGAAGAGAGGGAATGTCCATATAGAATGAAAGAAATGAAACTGGCAAGTGAAAGGCACATTCATTCTTCAAATCCAAATTTAAGTTTTGATCTTGCAAAGAATATTAGATTAGTGTCCCCTTTTAGAGAAAAAGAAGTAGACAAATATTTTACTCGTTTTGAAAACGTTGCTGAAATTCTGAAGTGGCTACGAGAGCATTGGACTCGATTATTACAATGTGTACTAACTGGTAAGGCTAGTGATATCATAAAATCACTGTCAGTTCACCAAAGTGGTAACTGTAACTAGTAACTATGATGTGGTTAAAGAATGCATCCTAAGGGGTTATGAGTTTGTGTTTGAAGCTTAGCGGCGAAAATTCAGAAACTATAGAAAAGAAGTTGGATAAACCCATGTCGAATTTGCTAGAGCAAAGAAAACAGTTATTTGATAGATGGTGCTTAGCCAAGAAAGTTGAACGAGATTATGAAAGTCTCAAGCAACTTGTATTACTAGAAGATTTCAGAAACTGCGTTCATAGTGACATTAAGTCTTATCTTGACGAGCATCAGATTGAAACCTTGTAAAATGCTGCTCGTGTTGCTGATGAGTATTATTTAACTCACAAAGTTCCTTTCTAAATAAGACTTCTACTCAACAGTCTTCTGGCAGAAAAGTATTTCAGCCTAATACAAACCCTTCTAAATCTCAAACTGGCACAACTTCTAAAAATCAAACTTCAGAGAAGCTTGACTCAAGATCCGTGTCTCTTCCTACGTGTACCTATTGCAAGAAAAGAGTACACTTTATTTCTGATTGCTACAAATTGAAAAATAGGCATCAAATCAAGACAGACCTATTTCAAATGCTCTTATTTCTAAGAGGTCAAGGTCACAGTCATGTATTGACAACAAGACATTTGTTGGGTCTAATAAACCCCAGTCTGATTTGATTATGGAGAATTATGAACCATTCATATCGAAGCGTTCTATATCACTCTTGGGTGGTTCGGCCAATCTTATCACTATTAAAATTTTAAGGGACACAGGAGCTTCTCAGAATCATTTACTTCCAGGTAGTTTTAGTTTCTCCGAGAAGTCTTCTTCTAATGACAGCGTTCTTATTCAGAGAGTAGAGTGCGGCTTTGTTAATGTTCCTCTCCATTGTGTAAACTTGTCATCAGACTTAGTCTTAGGAACAATCTCTGTTTGCCCCGCTGATAGCATTCATTTATTACTAGGCAACGATCTAGCTGTAGACAATGTTGTGGTTAATCCACTTGTAACTGACAAGCCTTGTTTTGGATTAGAAAGTCGATCCAGTTAAAAAAGAATTCCCTGATGTATTTCCATCTTGTGCAATTACCAGAGTCATGGCAAAGAAAGCGCGTGAGAATGATGTAGATAAGGAAAGTAATCCTTTAGCTGACACATATATTGGTCAGGTTTTTCATGAGGTCACTTTCACTCGTTGTTTAGATCAATCAGAAGGTATTGACCACAGCCCTCTTAACGACTCATTTTCTTTATTCTAATCAGGGTGAAAAACGACAACCACTTGTCGTCGAAAAGGACAAAGATCCTGAGATCTCCTGTTTGTTTCAAAAGGTCATTACTGAAACTGAATCTACTGAATTTCCTGTCTGCTATTTCATTAACAATGAGTACCTGCCGATGTCGAATGGTCAGTGAACTATCAAATCGTTGTCCCGAATCCTTAAAGACAGGATATACTCAGTCTGGCAAATGAAACTCCAATGGGTGGTCATTTAGTGATCATTCAAACTTATTACTAGATCTTGGCTCACTTCTATTGGCCAAAAATCAAAAGTGATGTTGGTAAATACTGTAGATCTTGTCATACCTGTCAAATGGTAGGAAACCCAAATCAGAAAATTCCCAAGGCTCATCTACAACCTATTCTTGCCTTTGACGAACTATTTAGCAGAATTATGGTAGATTGTGTTGGTCCCTCACCTAAGACCAAGTCAGGTAACCAATGCCTGTTGACCATTATGTGTGCGTCAACAAGGTTTCCAGAGGCAATTCCTTTGAGGAATTTAAAAGATAAAATAATACTAAAAGCTTTGATAAAGTCTTGTTCTCCGCTTGGCCTTCCCAATTCTGTGCAATCGGGTCAAGGGTCAAAATTTAGGACTGGAACTTTCCAGCCTATTATGCTTGAATTTGGCATTCAGCATTTCAAGCCGAAAGTGAAATTATGGTCCGACAGAACTACAATGGAGAGAACCTTTGAGTTTGGCGATAATGGAGTTCTGTCTCTCTGGCTCACTCTTCCAATTTTTTTTCAGAGTAGATATTAGGGCCCTTACAAAGTTAAGCAAGAAAATGAATTAGTTAAATTGTAATATTAGTGCTCCTGGGATTTAAATAAATTATAGGAGTACCAGTAGATTGTAGGTTAAACATGCAATTAATTTAGTTGTACCTGTTCCACTCAGTCAAGATGTATGTGAAGGAATATCATCGGATTCTACTGACACTGGAGTGAAAAATCTTCGAATTCAGAAATTATGAAAAAGCTGCATCAGAAACATTCACATTTGCAAGAGCAAGAAATAAATGAGTTTAACAGTTATTATTTGAATATGAGCACTTATTTCCAGATGTTCCTACAAAAACAAACATTTTTCCTGACGTTGAAATTGTAAATTCCAAACGTGTGAAACAACATCCTCACAGGATGAACCCTCTCAAACAGAAATACTTGAAAAAAGAACTTCAATATTTTGCTGGAGAAGGATTTTTTAGAGCCCAGTAAAAGTGATTGAAGTTCACCATGCATACTTGTTCCAAAATAAGATAAAACATTCCGTATGTGTACTGTTATAGGAAGGTAAATAGTGTGACAAAAACAAATTCATTCCCATTACCAAGAATCGATGATGGTATTGATAACATTGGGAATGCCAAGTATGTCACCAAATGTTACCTTCTGTATGGATTTTAAGCAAATTCCACTCACGGAAAGAGCAAAGGAACTTTCGACATTCGTGACTCCAGATGGACTTTACCAATATTAAGTAATGCCGTTTGGGATGAAAGGGTTGCCAAGTTCATTTCAACGTCTCATTAATATGATTACCTCTCTGTCATCATCTACAACAACACCTGGAAAGAACATTTAGCAACTATTCGGAAATTTTTTGACAGAGTCACAGATGCATGTTTTACAATTAATTTATCTAAAAGTGAGTTTTTGCCGTGCTAGTGTAACTTTTCAAGGACACATCGTGGGACATGGACAAGTTAAACCTATAGATGCTAAGGTCAAGGCTCTCTATGAATTTCACGTGCCTGTAAATAAAAAGCAACTGTTGCGATTTTGGAATATGGCTGGATACTATCGTAAATTTTGCTCCAATTTTTCTATAATTGCTGAACCCCTGACAAATTTATTGAGTAAGAAAAACAAGTTCCTTTGGACTGAAAAATGTCAGGAGGCTTTTGACATGTTGAAAGCCATACTTAAAAGCGCGTCAGTTTTTACTGCTCTAACTTTCAGCCAATCGTTTAAATTGTCTGCCGATGCAAGTGATGTTGGGGTTTGAGCAGTTTTGATTCAAGAAGATTAAAATGGTGTTGATCATCCAGTGTGCTATTTTTCTAAGAAATTAAAAAAGCATCAAAGAAATTACTCAATAATCGAGAAGGGATGTCTGGCTTTGATATTGGCATTACAACACTTTGAAGTTTACCTTAGTTCAGCTCCTTCTTCGATTATTGTATTTAGTGACCAGAACCCCCTTACTTTCATCGGCTAAATGAAAAATAAAAATCAAAGGCTACTAAAGTAGAGTTTGTTGTTACAGGAATATAATTTTGACATCAGGCACATCAGGGGAAAAGATAATTTAATAGCAGACGCACTTTCCGGTGTATAACAATGTATTATTTCATGTACACTGTGTATATTTATATAAGTTATTTTAACCTATTATATAATTAGTCTGTGGTAAAAAGAAAGCTTTATCATATAAATTGTTATTTTCTTTATGGGGGCAGTGTTATGTATATTTGATTTAAGTATATCTGATTTAATATATATTAATTTTATTTTAATTGTTTGTTTGTCAGTTTTATTTTTTTAATTTATTTTTCATTACTCGGACTTAAAATCATTAAAAGATTCTATTATTAGGACTACTAAAAATGTATTCGTGGATTATTCCTGGATTTTTTGTGTATTTGATTATTAAAACCGAAAGCTAATAGGTTTTTTTTTTTACTTTCACAGGATTTTCCAGGGAAATACATTATCATTGCTTGTTGTTTTCTCTTTTTCTTGTGCTACTGTTTATTCGAGCTCAAACATGTAACATAAGACAATGTAGCATTAGCGAGAGCAACCACTCCTCAGTAATGAAAATACATAGGTAGTGGAACAATTCAAGGAAAAATCGCTGGGAAGCAGATTAAAGAGTTCGTGAACAAACATGTACAGTCAGTTTGATCAGGAGTGTTCCAATGCACCAAAGTAAATTTATTCCCGCTGAATACCAACCGGCGGGCACCATTCAATTAGTACATTAAAATAGACATCGGCTGTAGTCCTCTGTCCAGGGAGCGTATAGCAATTCCTCTCATAAACATTGTCTAATAGCAGGCTTTGCCTCTCTTATGTTTTGCCCCGGCGAATGGTAAGATGTTGTCTGTCTCATAGTATCAATCAGGTCCGAGATTCTAAATACATGGACAGACCAATCCGGTTCAGTAGCATAGCGTTTCCCACCTTCTAACTCTTACGTTGAAATGGCAAAAAATTCTTTCCAAGTTAGTCTAAGAGGAGTAACAGTAAAATCATTTTAAATGTAACGATGATGGCCATCGGCATGTTTTGATCCAATCCCGCGTGCGGATTAGTTAATTAGTATGTATTACTCATAGAGTCTTAGTGAAGCTGTTTTCCCATGACCCGAGAGAGAGAGAGAGAGAGAGAGAGAGAGAGAGATAAGTTCAAGCTCTCTTGAAAGATTGTTACTTTGACAACGAAGATATGGCTACATCTGGGGGAATTTAGCGATGCTAGGGTACGGGATATGTGACGACACAAACCTCTTTGAGTTTCTGATGATGGGACTCTTTATTGAAATACTCAACATATAAAATTACATTCCAATATCAACATTCCAATATCAATCGTCATAAAATTCAATTACAGATATAAGAGATACATATGTTCCTTCACTTACCACCATCATACATTTGTATAATTTCTGCCTTTTAGAATATAATACAGATAATTAAATATCGAATAAATTCACGATAGCTAAGGAATCTAAATTTCAGTATTTCGGACCAATACATCAATCATTTAGAAGAAATATATTTTACTGAATTCAATCTAAAATGTCAACATATTAAACTCAATCATTTAAAGAGTATTTTATTTCTAAATTAACTAATACTGGGTATGAAGTTGGTAGCAAAAGTCGTTGTTTTACTATAATCAATAATATAATTACAAGTGAATATCAGTTCTTCAAACAATTAAACTTTCCAATACATTATATTAAAGAATATTAAATAATCCAATGTTGCAACGTACTGATGTTAGATTAACATCTTAACACTAAAAATCCTTATACAATATGAAAATATTGCACATAGACGTTAATCTTACCTGTAACGACACAAGCCTCTTTGAGTTTCTAACGAATGGGCTGGAGTGTCCGCGGATAGACACTCTTTATACCAGATTGTTAGGACATGGCCAAATATGAACATACGTCTAGCTCTTGTGTTGCGCCAGAATCTCAAAGTGAGGCTCCATTGTTCCTTACAGACTATCGTCTGGGTTGATGTACGTCATTAGGTAGACAATTTTGCCAGATTAGCTCATTTACCCTTCTAGAAGGAATGTTTGGAATTTGTCTAGTTCGTCTATCTCACAACTTACGGAGTGTAATTTTTTGCTGACGTATGATACAAGGGGAATGTGTAGAGAGTTTTGCCTTTTACTCGTAAGGGCGCAATCTGTATTAAATAGTATATAATTGTAGGGTCGAAATAAATATATTTAATCTCATATACTTGTAGTACCGAAATAAATAGATTTAATCTCAATGTATTTTAATAGAAATTACTTTCAATATAATTTAATGGAAAAAATTACTCTTAATACAATTTAGAGAAATTTCAATCTTATTTATTTTACTAAAATATTCTGTCCTAATACTAGCACTACGAACCAGAGACCGATACTTTATCAATAATACTCGTGTGTATTGATGTGCAAATAAACAATCCTCATGTGTATGGTAAAATCGTTCCACAATGGCTTGATCGCGATGTATCTTAACATTTACCTTATACTTGTGTCAGAAAGATATCAACGGCTCCAAGAAATTATCATATGTATCAACCGTTACGATTTTGGCGTATGCATTACGTTTTCTTCATCAAATTGCGCAGGAAAATTTGCAAACTCTTGTTTAGCCAGCCATGCTCGAGCAATCCCAATGGTGACTTTTGCCGCGCTATTAAACGTTTCAGCGACCGAGTCTCCTTTCCAATAACCGCTGGGTCTAGTAAATTTTAGATATGGGTCACTCGAAAACTATGCTTTTCTTATGCGTGTTTTTAATTGTTTGTTATTATATCAATATATTTCACCTCCAATGAGCCGTCTTAATCCGCCTCCAAGTGTAATCTTAGACTTAATATCTCCTTTGATGATCCACCTGGTGATTCTTTATCCGAGTATAGGATCAATACCATTCAAGTCGTGCGTAAGTACCTTTTTATGCCTAATAAGCAAAATCGTTACCGTAATATGTAGCATCATCGACACGGTATATAGGCGCTTCTCAGGGCTTCGGACAATCATTCTTATCCAGTCGTATATCCATCCGTTTTCCAAACCAACAATAATATTATCCTGGATGTGCTTTTCAGCAGGGTATTTGCTTCATGATGTTCCCGGTAGATCTTTTTCTTATTTGTGAAGCCATGTTGAATGTCAATAGTTGTATAACATAATCATGTATTCATTCTTATACTTTGTGCAATGCTGTATGAAAACTCGAACTTCAAATCCAACGCGTGTTCAAACGCGTAATGGCTTAATTGCGGTCGTTCCAACTTGTGTTCGGTACGTAGCAAAGAAGTTTTTATATATATTTATTTTAAGAACAAAAGTCGCAGGGGTGATGTCTCTTCTGCAAATGTATTCATGTTTATAAATCTCCCAATAAATTTTCTTCTATTTGTTTAATTAACTCTTTGTCTGCCAATCTAATTTGGCAATTCTGTTTTAATAAATCTTTCAAATGAATGTATGTATTCGTGCAGATAAAGATCTTTTCTAAACAAAAAGGAGTTACCGGCAAATTCCTCAAAATGTCTTATTATTTGAAGTACATTTATTATCGTTGAGTAGTTATCTCTGTTTGGTTCATAAACCGATTGATATCTCTGCTGTTCATTTTACAAAATAAATCCTTTGCCGTTTCATTTTTAATCTATCAGTCATGTAGGTTTTACTAAACGAAATATATTTATTTTGAAGTTATTGAATACTTCTTGATCTGGATCACAAATTACTAACTTTTTGACAATCACATGAGAATCTATACAGATTAACAATGAGTAAATAGTGGAATATGTTCTGAATAATAATAATTTAAATTATTTACAGTTGACTTGTGCAGGACCTCTGTAAATTTAAGTTAAGCGATCTTGATATCGTACCTCGTTTTAGTTTCCTCAACTTCCTACACAATCTCTTTTTCACAGAAATAGCATATTGGTAGAATTCAAAAGTTATTTCACTTTTTTAATGAATATCATTTCAGGAGCATTTCTTACTCTTATTTCTCCATAAACATTTATTGCAGTTGATTTCAAATACTCTTAAATATTTCAGTATGCCGTCTTCTCCTCTGTGAAATAAGAATTCAAAGAAAGTGTTCACTTTGCTTCCTTGCTTTTGTGTCTTGTGAGTTGATTGAAGGCAAAGACAAAATCCTAATGTTATGTGGTTTGCTGTCTGTATTGCCCATAATGCATCCAATCCTCATCGACAGTTCTGCTTTCTTTATTGCTAATAGTTTATTTCAGTCCTCATTTACAGGACTGTCGTCTTTATTGTCCACTGTGTATTTCAGTCCTCTTTGATAGCACTGCTGTCTCTATTGTCCATTGTATATTTCATTCTTCATTGACAGTACTGCTGTCTTTATTATTTCAGTCCTCACTAACAGTACTGCTGTCTTTGTAGCAGATATTTTATTTATTTTAGTCCTCTTTGACAGTACTGCTGTCTTTATTACCCGTTGTGCATTTCAGTCCTCTTTGACAGTACTGCTGTCTTTATCGTCCACTGTGTATTTCAGTCCTCTTTGACAGTACTGCTGTCTTTATCGTCCACTTTGTATTTCAGTCCTCATTGACAATACTGCTGTCTTTATTGCCCATGGTCTATTTCAGTCCTCCTTTACAGTACTGTCGTCTTTATTGTCCACTGTGTATTTTAGTCCTCTATGACAGCACTGCTGTCTCTATTGCCCATTGTGTATTTAATTCTTCATTGACAATACTGCTGTCTTTATTGTCCATAGTGTATTTCAGTCCTCACTGATATTACTGCTGTCTTTATTGCACATAGCTTATTTCAGTCCTCACTGACATTACTGCTGTCTTTATTGCACATAGTTTATTTCAGTCCTCATTGACAGTACTGCTGTCTCTATTGCCCGTTGTGTATTTCATTCTTCATTGACAATACTGCTGTCTTTATTGTCCATAGTGTATTTCAGTCCTCATTGACATTACTGCTGTCTTTATTGCACATAGTTTATTTCAGTCCTCACTGACAGTACTGCTGTCTCTATTGCCCGTTGTGTATTTCATTCTTCATCGACAGTAATGCTGCCTTTATTGCACATAGTGTATTTCAGTCCTCTTTGTCAGTACTGATGTCTTTGTTATAATTACCTATTGATTTAACGGTACTTTCAGATTTAAAATACAGAACAAAAGGTACCTTAATTTGATTTTAGTATGTCGATCTTTTTCTATCTATTTATTTTCAATAAGTATATTTATCTTCTGTTAAACATCAATTAAAAAAATCAATTAATGTTGATTATTTTGTACCTTTTCAGGCACAAAACAATGTTCAGGGAAGAGTTAAAATAAACGAATTGTGCTCTTTTTGTAATAATTCTTCTTCTAGTTTCATTCACAATTCGTTTTAATTCCATAGAGGAGGAATTAAAACATGTTTTACTCTCCTTCTTTCATAATACTGATCTTATGTCTCGTGTAGCTACTGCACTAGCAATTATACCAGGCAATGCTGTCATTTTGTGGCTAGCTGAAAAATATTGATGTTATTATTTTCATGCCTTTTTAAAAATTTATAAATGAAGGTATCTGCGGAACTAAATTTCCCTCCATCAGTTGGAATGAGAATTAAAGAAAGTTGTATTTCTGCATCAAATAATTTTTATTTTCTATTTATATAGTACTGCTTTCTTTCTGTTAAAATTTGGATGCGGCAGTTTAGTGCAAAACTGTTTCTTGTTTTAATATACTAATTTCTTTTTTTTTAAACTGGTGTGAAATGAACTTGTTACGGTTAAACAATATTATTTCGCGTATTTATAGTTCTGGCTCATTTACATGTAATTATTGTTTCGTTGCATTTCTTCCTCTATAACACCAGCGAGACTGCATTATATTTGCACAATGTTTACATCGTACGTAGTTTCTATATGGATGTTCCATTTCGTCTATAGATTTGAGCTTACTAAACATAGTACATATAAGGGATTCCTTATATAAAATACAAATATTGTACATGTAACTACCACAGTGTTTTAGCACTATAACTATGGATTAAAAAGAGTACCTACATTAGTAACACAACATTTTCTACAGGCATCCAGGAATTTAAACGGTTCGTATTATCCGTTCCATTTTACAAACACATATTTGTTGCCATTAATGTCTTAGTCTTGAAGATGCAATCTTGTAAGTCGTATAGAGATACTATTTCCGCGCAGAATATTTTGCATGCACGAAATTGTTATGCTTGATAATACGTCAGTAGTATAATATTGCTGTATTTAAATTTTATTTCTTTTATTCAAAATGCTAAGGTATTTTTATTGCTTTTTATGCGCTAACTTAAGGCACTGAGATGGTGCTCAACTACGTATGTAATATATTTTAGGCGTAAAGTCAGTTTTGATCTGCCAAGCTTTGATGTACAAATCTGACAACTATACCGATTGTGTTCTTTCAGTCATTTACTGATGCTATCATTTATTTATAAGAGGGCTGATTTTTCACTTTCTGGTTGTTGACTTATGTAAAGTAGTTTCTTTTATCAGTGACATCGATACGTGATATCACAATAAAGTTTATATTGCTTAATATCATAAGATATACATTTTTATCAAATATGACTGTAAATTCTTAAACTTCACGCCAAGACAGGATAAACTAGTCTGTGATATATTATGTTTTGCGTGCAGTAGTAAATAGATTTATTTGTAAAAAAGAATTATTTATGAATGGCAAATAGTATCATCATAGATCTATATAATGTAATTCTTACAGTATACGCTAAGATTCGGTATAGTCTTAAAAACAAAGCCTAAGAGTCAAGGTCATTCTTCATGTGTTAAGTAGTGCATGAAAAGGCAATTCAAGGTCATTAAAACGGATGTGTTTGGAAGTGTGTTTGTTTCTTTAACTGTATAAGTATTAGACTTTCTGACTAATAAATTATATTTACATAATTTGAAAATGATAAACATGGTGCCCGTTTCAGTGGGCTATCTGACAATAGTACTGTTGCTGTTGATGAGAACATTTCAAAACAAAAATGGATACAGCTAGTTCTGTGGCTGTTTCCAGGTTGGAAAAGAGCTAAGCATCTAATATTTACTCTGTAATACGAACGAGAATTCTCTTTACTGACCTGTTATAACCGTTCTTTTATATAAATAAATTTAATCTGATTAAGATCAGATCTCCACTCTCCTGGGTGAAGATTTGACAGCGACATATGGTGTTCATTAAAATTTTGATGAGCAGTGGTCTATGGATTTTCAGTAACATTCTGATGTGCAGTGGCCTTGGGATTTCAGTAACATTCTGACGAGTAGTGGTCTATGGATTTTCAGTAACATTCTGATGTGCAGTTGTCTTGGGATTTCAGTAATATTCTGATGAGCAGTGGTCTAGGATTTTCAGTAATATCCTGATGAGCAGTGGTCTAGGGACTTCAGTAACTTTCTAATGAGAAGTAGTCTATGATTTTCAGTAATATTCTTATGAGCAGTGGTCTAAGGATTTCAGTAACATTCTGATGAGCAGTGGTCTAGGGATTTCAGTAACTTTCATGATGAATAGTTGTCTATGGACATCAGGATCATTCTGATGAGTAGTGGTCCATGATTTTCAGTAACATTCTGATGAGTAGTAGTCTAGAATTTTAAGTAACATTCTGATGAGCATTGGTCTATGGATTTCAGTAACATTCTAATGAGCAGTGGTCTAGGGATTTCAGTAACATTCTGATGAGCAGTGATCTATGGATATCAGGATCATTCTGATGAGCAGTGGTCCAGGATTTGCAGTAACATTCTGATGAGTAGTAGACTAGAATTTTAAGTAACATTCTGATGAGCACTGGTCTATGGATTTCAGTAACATTCTGATGAGCAGTGGTCTAGTGATTTCAGTAACTTTCTGATGAGCAGTGATCTATGGATATCAGGATCATTCTGATGAGCATTGGTCCAGGATTTGCAGTAACATTCTGATGAGTAGTAGTCTAGGATTTTAAGTAACATTCTGATGAGTAGTAGTCTAGGATTTTAAGTAACTTTCTGATGAGTAGTTGTCTAGGGATTTCAGTAACATTCTAATGAGCAGTGGTCCAGGATTTTCAGTAATATTCTGATACACATTGTAGGTTTCTGAGTACAAATGTATTATGACAAGTGGCCTATAACTTTCAGTAATGGTTATATAACAAGTTTCCTTGTGTTTCCAGTACAAATCTGATGACAAGTGGTGTAGGGTTTTCAGTCACTTTTAATAATAATCCGTAGCATTGGGATCTCAGTAAACTTTTCATTAAAAAAGGCGCCACTAACACTAAAGACCATAGTAAAATAATTAAGACTTGAACATTATAACTTTTTAAAACCTGCAAAACAGTTTACAGTGTTGTGTTCAGTCATATTCTGAAAATATCAGTCACTAATTTTGGAAATTTTAATAAATAGTCGAGACTTTAAGGTGAAAAGTAGAATTGAAGCCAAAAGTGTCTTAATACTGTTCATTGCCAGTTTTACCAAAAAGAGATTAAAAGAGCAACACACTAGTCAAAACCAGAAAAATATTGGATTAGGATAATGAACCTAAATATAAAAACTAAAGACACAATCTAAGGACCATAACGAGGTTCATCTTATTTAAAGGTTCCGTCAAACTGAAGGCAAAATTTGTTTCTAAAAATTCTAAGGTCAGAAGCAGCCCTGTATCTAGAACTCAACCCTAGTAAACATGTTTACTCTCTACATGACAGTAGACGTGTAGGCACTACTCTAACTCTCAATTATGGACAAAAGTCAATCACACAAAATAAATTATATATATATATATATATATATATATATATATATATATATATATATATATATATATATATATATATATATATATATATTAAAATGTGTAATCATGGACAAAAGCCAGAACACAATGCAAATTAAAAATATCTAAAAAATGTATGTAGGATGGTAGATAGGTAGGTAGATATGTATGTATGCATGCACCATTATATGCATGCGTGCGTGCTGGTATGTATGTATGTATGTATGTATGTATGTATGTATGCATGTATGTATGTATGTATGTATGCATGCATGCATGCATATGTTTGTATGTATGTATGTATGTATGTATGTATGTATGACTGCATGCGTTACAGTTAAATAAGGAAAACAGGTGAGTGAACAAGTCTGTTATATGATAATGAATACCATTTCCCGATTGTAAGTGAGTTAAGTCACATATCAAGTATGTACCTATGTCCAAGATGTGCGACTTTTACCTCAAAGTCTTCAGTTTTAAAACAAACAGACTTGAATCACAGCTATTGTTACCAGCTGCAAGTAAAGTAATTAAAATGAAAATAAATTCAGAAAATAAAACAGCATCATATTTCATGGTAATTAAAACGACCACCGACCAGTACTATTACACGTGTTTACATCGAAAATAATGTCTTCGAATAATTGACAGGTTGATTCATGGAACGTCTTTTTGAATTAGATGAATAGTTGCCGTGTAGTTGAAGTAGTCTTGTAGTATCACAGTAACAGACATTGATTAGGGACTGATCGTTGTGAGGTATCGATTAAGGGCGGTCTCGGAGGTCAAAACCGATGAAATAATGTTGTACATTGAGGCGTGTCTTTAGTAATAAAAAAAAAAATTCTCCTCCATGTATCCAAGGTTATTGATTTGAACTCGAAAACATGTTGTGGCACAATTAAAACCTGAAGACTGGATTGGTGATATAAAAAACCGGTGACTGTGTGTTGTTAAGATTTTTTTTTAGCTGAATTAAGTTTAATCCCACCATAACTGCTTAGATGTTCCAGTCGTATTGCAGGTGATTCATGCTAAATCCACGATAATCATGTAATTTTTACAAGGAAGAAAATTATTGTCAAAGACAATTTTCCCGATTGAATGTTTGCTTTACCCAAGAGATGGTTGTTGTTGTTGTTGGGTTTAACGCCATTTTTCAGTACACGATAGGCTATGCATGGCGGCCAGTATTAATGGTGGAGGAAGAACCCTGGAAAACCCCGGGAAGAACCACCGACCCACGAGAAGCTACTGGCAAACTTTCTCACATACCCACATTAGCATAATCCTAGACTCGAACCCACGCAGACAGAGGTGAGATGGCAGTGATCCGTAAACGGAGAGCGCTTTAGACCACTCGCCCCCCACCCCCCAAGAACCGGAGAACAGTTTTAAAATGTACGAACTGTTGAACGGAACATAGCGTGGATAACACTGTTGTCTTGTGGAAGCGATCGATATTTACCTTGTTTAACATATTCTTTTTCTTTTTGTCTAATCCAAAATTATTTCTTAGTTCTTCGTTTTGTCTTTTTCTTCTTTTCAGTTTTATCTCTTCCTTCTTTATTCCTGATTTCCTGTATACTTTTACTCAATGTATCTTATTGCGTCCATGTCGATATCTCGTAAAAAGGCGTTATTTTATTATTATGTTTATTATTATTATTATTATTATTATTATTATTATTATTATTATTATTATTATTATTATTATTGACGTTGTTGTTGTTGTTGTTGTCATATCTGAAGTAAATAGAGAAAATGTGCGGATCGGCCAGTTGCGTCATTGTAATAAATAATCAATAAAAAAAATACATTTACATTCATCATTGACATTGCCTAGATGGAAACCCAAACGTTTAGACTACAAGTAGTACATTATCTTTCGATGAATAAGTTGGCAGCGAAATATTCCAGATTAAAACGCTGGTGAGTATGTTGGAGGTTACGTTATGAATAGGTGGTCGAATGGTTAGAAAGATGTTAGGATAAGTGTGCAGGAAGTTTTACTGTACGGCTCAACACCTCCAGAAACATCCAAATAACTGTCGTGGTATCTGATTTTCTCCTTCAATCTGTATGTGTGTATGTATGTAAGTGTGTGTGTGTGTGTGTGTGTGTGTGTGTGTGAGAGAGAGAGAGAGAGAGAGAGAGAGAGAGAGAATGTGTGTGTGTGTGTGTGTCTTTTGTTATTTTTCATTTGTTGTGTGTATTTTGGCCATAGGTTCATGACAATTAAGATCTACACTGCTACCTCACAGGTAGATATAAAAAAAATGACGTAAGATGGAGGACTATAATATAGGCGTTTCAATGACAGTTACAGGGTTTTATTAAACTGTCGCTGTTACAAAGTGGTATGGCACAAAGTGCGTGTGCACAAGTCAATTTCGACTTTGTCTAACAGTTTATGGGTCAATAGCCCAAACGAAAAAGGGTCGCAAGATGAAAATCTTCTCTGGTGGAGTAATCTCAGTGATAGATGACATGACGTAGCTACCTTTGAGTTGGAGCGAAAACGTTACTTACCTGTATCATCTCTCTGTGCGAAGTAACAAAGGTGCGAAACCCTCATTTGATACTGGGATATACTGTTAAAGTTATATCGCACTGGAGAATTTCGTGGAACTGGTTCATGTATGCTGTCAACACACACATATATGGCAGAAAAAGATGCAAAATTAACATAAAAATAAAAACTAGTGATGAAATTATGAATTAGCTTTTTACTTTATTATTACACAAATTAAATTATTTTTGAAACTGATCTTTTACACACACACACACACACACACACACACACACATAATGGCCAAGTGATAGTGTTAGCGTGAAACATATTCGTTGGGAAGTAGACGAGAGATGACAAACGCCGCATTGCTGCTAGAAGAAATGACGTAAATAAGAAATTCGGCATACTTAAAAAAAAAAAAAACAGTCATGGGAGTAGTAAAAGAGGAGCTAAAATAAATATACTTGAATGAGAGCGTAACAACTTCATCCCGCGACATAATATGGGACTACTCATTACGGTCAATACAGCGCCTGGTCATCTTAGTATAGCAGAAATTGATTTGGCTCATAAGCATAATTCCATTAAATTTATTAAATATGTTATGTCATTACGTTATTTATGTCCATGGACTTTTGGATCAGTCCGAGTATAAGTAAGCAAAAGTAATGATCATCGTTAAAAGAAACTGTACCCGCTGCTTAAAAAATCTAATTTCAAACAAATGTGGAAGTATCTGAATACATCTGATTCATTTTCGTTCTTTTACAAATGTCTATAAAAACGATTTTCTCATTTTGCTCAACATTTTTTCAAATATAGAGAACGATGGTATTGTTGCAACAATTAACACATAAATTCGCCTGATTTAAAGATGTTACATCGTGCCACTTTCATCGAGTGTATGAATGCAAGACATTGTTGAATTATGATAACAAATTTGAACACTATTTGGTCAGGTGCAGTTATTGTTGTTGTTATTGGGTTTAACGCCATTTTTCAGCACACGATAGGCTATGCATGGCGGCCAGTATTAATGGTGGAAGAAGAACCCGGGAAAACCCCGGGAAGAACCACCGACCCACGAGAAGCTACTGGCAAGCTTTCTCACATACCCACATTAGCCGAATCCTAGACACGAACCCACGCAGACAGAGGTGAGATGGCAGTGATCCGTAACGGAGAGCGCTTTAGACCACTCGGCCAAACGGGCCCCTATCAGGTGCAGCATGATGAATAATTCTTACATGGGCAGTAACAACATGAACTCTGATTTATAACTTGATTCAGGCATTATTTATAATATCAGCTACATTTCCAGGGTTTTATGACGTCAACAACCATTAGATGAAGAAGAAAAAAGTTGCCTTTCTAAAGCAAATGAAACAAAATAAATAATTTATGGATTTTCCCCAAAGGCAGAACACAGTAAAATATTTTATTTCCTTATTATTAAAGCCATGACTACAAATTAACTCATGTAATATTTCTTAGGATCAAAACAAAAATAAAAATATATATATCCTTGAATTTGTATATTTACCCAACTTGAAGTTGTTGTGACCAACATATATAAAGGGTTGTTTCACACTTTACAATTTTGGAGAAAGCATAAGTATGCATTTGTTATGTAAAGAAAGAAAGAAAGAAAGAAAGAAAGAAAGAAAGCAAGAAAGAAAGAAAGAAAGAAATAAAGCTTAGATTTTATGTTCTCAAATTTTATGCCGGGGTATTAAAACACAGCAGAAACATAAAAATCATAAAATTAAAGTCAGATTAGGAAAGGAATCCAAAACTTAGTTTCAGGAAGATGCGTCTAAGCTCTCTGTCATTTCGACTATAGAAATAAAAAATGTATGAAAAAATGCAAGTTCTGTGAAATGTTTATTTTGTGTCCAAGTGAAAACAAAAGAAAAATGAAATGTTTTCAAGTGTGTGTTTATAAATTTGAATTGATACAAATACCATCTGTATATATCGATGTATATGTCTGTTCATTAAATTGAACAATGTCATTGGTAAATCTAACTTGTGCGAGAATATCAATGTGTGAAAAGATTGACGTACACTTTGAGTGACAGACGAATATATCCGTGATCGATCCTAATTCTCACTTGAAAAAGAAATGCTGGTAAATAAAGTTAAAAAATATGGTATTTCAGATTTCAAATAAAGACTGATTATATTCAACTATAGGCTTATTATTTTCGCCTCTTAGAATCAAGCATTGTCTGCTTTTTAAAACCAAGCCCGTCATCTTTAAGATAATCTCTCTTTAAGTATCATATGGGCTAATATTGGATCGTATGTCTGGGACAATTCTTAAATGTATGTTAAGAAACTAGATCTATACATCCGCGACCCTGAATACTGCATTTTTTATTATTTTTTTTTTTTTTGTTGCGCTCGGTGAGATTGTTATCTGAATTACAATGCACTTGCCAGTATAATTAACAATTTGTTGAAGAAGGCAAGCTCAGAATATCTTCACCTGAACACGATTTGCAAACCAAATTTCTAATCTATTGAAAGACCTGGCACGTGTGATGAATCAGCTGTTTAATACTGTGGGTTGTCCCGACCGTTGGCTGTAATTCTTGTTCGTGCGTACAGATGCGTCCTCACAATTAGAAATTTCCTTCCAACAAGTACAACTTCGTCCATCGGACATGCCTCTTGACACCGTACGGTGAGCTCCTATCTGAAAATTCAACATTAAAAGATTTCACTTGAATTATATTTGTGACAAATCATACCTTCTCTGTCTGTCTGTCTGTCTGTCTCACCCACCCCTTTACAAGTCTAACTAACACATATTGGTGAAGGAAGAAATTTAAATACGAAAAAGTCTACTGATAATATTGGAGAGGACACTGCGTAAATAAGGTAACTTGTAGGAAGTCTTCTGTTGGCTTCTGGAACATGAAGAATACAATCCTTCTCCTTACGATTACGCTATGTTTTTTAATGTTTTATTTGCGGGGGTTTTAAGAGCCATGTATATATTACAAAACGTAAGAACACAAAACAGTCTTCAATTAGATTTTCAGGCAAAATTATATCATTTTTAAAACTGAAATAATAATTAGGCAATATTTTCATTTATTTTGAGACAGGTCTCATCATTCCAGGAATCGCAACAGTGGCAAACTCTTCTGAGAAGAAAAAGCAAGTTCAGATTGGACCTTGACTTTATGAAATATTGTAAATAAAATGATCCAATTTTATGAAAATCAATCGCTAGAATTATATAATTGTTATCATGGCAAACATTTTCAAAACGTTTGATTATTTCACAGGGGCAGAGTAGCCCAAAACGGAAAGTTTCGTGAAAATATTATAAAAACGTCAGTGATGTTAATCAAGGAAACAGGTAGACCGACAGTCACATGGTCAGACGGTAATTAAGTGAGCGCATATGCCCATTGATGCACATTATGGATATTGTTGTGAAGATACATATTTAGTCGCATACTCTTTTCAATATTCACACTTTCTCTATATTTCATTAGGTAACCTCCAGCTGGAGAGAATATATATATATATATATATATATATATATATATATATATATATATATATATATATATATATATATATATATATATATATATATATATATATATATATATATATATATATATATATATAACGGATTGCATGTTACGATCCAAGTGCATGTTGTAGGCTTGGGTTGTGATGGGTGGATCAGTTAGGGGCTGAGGGGTTTGAGATAATATAGCTAATATATGAATCGCAAAGGTGTTGAAATAAAAGTTTATCTTTGTATTATTATTATTATTATTATTATTATTATTATTATTATTATTAATGCTACTAGTACTTATACTACCATTACAACAACAACATCATTAGCAACAAGTAAAGCAAGTTGTAAAGACAACAGTAACTTTTCAAAATATGGCCATCAATACTAAGTTCCATTCTTAATAGTTAACCGAGGCTTTTATTTTAGTTTGACCAAATAGTTAAACATTACAGTTTGCTGAAAGCTGTGAATGAAAAATCTAAAAGTTGAAACAATGTTATCTAATTCTCTTGCTCGCCTGCCCATTATACACATACACGTATTTTTTAACATAAAGATTTTGTAATAAATTTTGGATGCGTCTTCAATGCTGAGAAGAAGAAGAAAACAGGAGAGAAAGGAAGTAATAAATGAATGTATGATCACAAGTGACATTTACATTTACTGTCTTTTTATTTATAATAATAATAATAATAATAATAATAATAATAATAATAATAATAATAATATTATTATTATTATTATTATTATTATCTTTATTATTATTATTAATAAAACTTATTATTATTAATAATATTATTATATTATTATTATATTATTATTATGATATTATTATTATTATTATTATTATTATTATTATTATTACTGACCTCTGATGTATGAACAGCCAGTTCGAAAGGACCTTTGTGTGTGTGAGGCAACTTGGTGGGTCTGCATCATTCCATAGCTTTATTCTTTCTGTCTACACGCATTAGCAACTTTCCCTTCACTTACACGTAAGTCTAACCACTGTAAACGCTTTTACATTTTTGTATTTGTTTGTAAACATCCACCAGACGAATTTGAAGAATCTCCTTGTTTTTGTGCGGAATTCTAGGTAACATATTATACAAGGGTTCGTATTTTTGAAATTCACTTTGAACACTTTCTCCTACATCTCCATATTTATATAATCGTTCTATAGCATCGACAGTACTTTTCCGAAACACACATATGGAATCCAACAAGCCTTTAAGATACGATTCGTATCTTTCTAAAAGTCGGTAACCATGAAAAAGTCCCGACTCGTTGTCCAGAAACACGAAGCTGCCTGTTCTCTTTGACTTTTCTAAATTATGAACAGGTTTGGACATCATCTTGTCATTCCATTGTTTATTGACGATATTGTTTACGACTCTGTCCGGATTGGCCAACAAGTAATCGAATATTATCAGATCAGACCACTGAATAAGGTCGCACATTTCTTCCCTGGTCTGCTTAAGAAATAAATCCTTGGTAGGGTGTAATTTCTTGTCATTATCTCGCAGTTCTTTCGGAAGGTAGACTGGAACGAGGTCTTCAATCCATTTAGATATTATTATAAGTTTGTTTTCTGACCACTTGGCAAGTTTTATGTCACTGGCTACCCTTTGCCACTGTGCACTGTTTAAATCAACCCTGAGCAAAGTTGTCGGAGGCGAATAGTTCATACCCAGTACTTTGCCCAAGAAATGGGAGTATATTTCTCCTTGCATCAACTCAGTATTGAATCTGTATCTAACGCACGCTTTTGTGGAGTCGTTAAAGGTTACAAGCCGATTTTGCATACTTCCGCACCCCTCTTCTATATTTACAATAGGTACATTCGCAACCTTTTGCCTCCATAATAGACAATCTTTATCCGTAAATCCATCCGCTGACCGGTCTACTGCAGATGATGAGCAGAATATGTCGCTGACGTATAATGATGTGCTTGCTTCGGTACCTTTTCTATCTGCTAAAGAAGAATTCCTTGCATCAAAAGAATGGTCAGTATGTTCAGTGTCACTGTAACTCGGATAATTCTGCCGTTCTGGGCCGTCTAAAGTTCTAAACTGTTTATTCCTGGCAGTATTATTAGATGGCTTAGAAAGTCCTCCTTGTTCCTGTTCTGCTTCAGATTGTATAAAATTAGTACTTGCTATATTGTTCGATCCACTCTGAGTTGGAAATGGATTTGCATTTAGAACACGGTTTATATCATTACTTTCTTTCTTCGTACTCAAATACTGATCAATATGTACACTAGGTTCAATACCTGTGCTATTCATATGTTCTTGTACCTTTGAGCCGATTAGAACATCGTGTTGAAAAGTCGCTTCATTGGGATTCTTAGTATGTGAAATATTGGATTTAGTATCGTTTGATTCCTGGTGAAAATGATTTTTAATGGTAGCAGATGATAACTGTGTTGTGTCCACACCAGCTATATTTTCCGGCTCATGTGGTATATACGTCAAAGGTATGTGTATGCTGTCGTCTTCTGGTACGGAAGGCATCATAGTTGCCGGCAGGTGAACAAACAATCCCACCAGCAGACTAAAAATAAGTGTCGAATGGTTCACCATCTTCAACTGAGTTCTTCAGAAATATGGAACAGCCTATTTCCAATGCATCTTTCAATCTTGAGGTATTACCTGACGCAAGATAGTTTCTTCATTAATAATGTGTTCACTGAATTTAAAGCCTGTAATATGAACTGCTAAGCTATCCCGTAACATAACCTACAATATACCGTCTTACTGAATACATAACTTAACGAAGTGCGACATAACCTACAATATACCGTCTTACTGTATAAATAACATTACGAAGTGCGACATAACATCCACTAATTATGTCGATACTTCCCGTGTCATCTATCGGTCCCAAAAGTATATAGCAAATATGATAAACATCGTACAGTCAATTTAAAAAGGACAAATCATCTGATTCATTTCAAGCATGGCTTTGGTGTAGAGATTTCCTTATAAAGTAGTCCTGATTTTTCGCGATCGCTGGCGTATAAATATCTTCTGATTGTATAAGGGGTGTGTGTGTGTCTGAACAATAAGCGCACACAAAGGATAGTTACAAGTTTCAGTTCACGGTCATTGCTTATAACAACATCTATTGTTAGAGCTGACATCCACTTCAATTGATGAGCCTCAACCAAGACAAACATACATGTCAGATGTGCCCGTAGGCTCAGTTTACCGCCTGAACGCCCTTAAGGTTTTTCTTCCAAGACATTTGCTATCAAAAAGACAATCTGAGGCACAAATCTGAGAATGTTTGGTGTCTATCGTTCCAAGGGTAAGTGTGCAGTAATAGTTGTTGTTCGTTAACTAACGTCAAATTTATTTAACTCCACTTAATGCCTTGACCAGTATAAAGAAAAAGAAGCCTATTGGCACGGCTTGCTCAGTTGTCCCCATAACGTGAAGCATCAGCTGTCTGCTGTCTGGAAAGAGAACAATAAATAAATCATGTTGTGTCTCTTGTATCGTATTCAGCAGTTATCATTACACCGTACACAACTGTTCTGCTGTTCTGTCCAGTTATGAAAATGTTTTCTTTAAATTATGTTTTCTTTTTTACGTCTTATCTGTTTAGTGTACATAGGCTATTCTGCTTCAAATTTTTTAATTTTTAATTTATGTTAGCGTTCGACAGTTTCTCTGTCTGACCGAACGTTAAAAATGATTCAAAGCAAACGTAAGAGATGATGGTGCTGCTGATAATGGTGATTATTAACTAATATTATAAATATAATTGTATTGTTGAAGTGGTGACAGAAATAGTAGTGGTGGTTTTGTTGATCTATTCGTCCTCGTCTCTGATATCACAAAAAGGCAAACGTGACGGTTTCAGGCCTTTCCTGCTATCAGGAAACGTTTGGAATCTCTCTCTCTCTCTCTCTCTCTCTCTCTCTCTCTCTCTCTCTCTCTATATATATATATATATATATATATATATATATATATATATATATAGTCTCGTACTTGCTACAAGAACCGCTTAGGTTGCCTAGTGGTTAAAGCGTCCACCTCGGATGAGGGAGATCGCGGGTTCGAACCCCGGCCAAGCCATATCAAAGACTTACCAAAAAAATGGTACTGTCAGCTGCGCTCAACATTATGATGTTAGAGTTAGGACTGGTCGGCCTGGTCTAATGATAATGTGACTGGGTGGGACATCATGCTACATATCTGCGGTATGATGCCCCAGTGCTAGACATCACTATAGACCAGTGTTTCTCTTTACCCTCATTTGCACTTCAGAGACCCCCACATTTTTAATTTGACCCCCAGTTTTGATACCAAAGTTTGTTTTTCACACAGTCTGACCCCAATTTTGACACCAAGGAGATTTTTTACTCTCAGTCTTTCACCCCTAGGGGATACACTGCTATAGACTGTCACACTGCAGACATCGTAGCGATATGACTGAAATTTTTTTAAAGCTACGTTAAAAATCCAAATCACACACATACTTACTTCAAGAGAGGAAAGATGTATAGGTGAAATTATGCAATATACATATAGCTTACATTCTTGGCGGAAGGGTTACAACGATAATATTTTGGTTAGGATGAACTCTACAGCTTAAATCTTCACCAGCTTACCTGAAGTCTGAAATTGTCCTTCCTGTGTAAATATCCAATACCCGTGACATTGGAATGAGTGAAGACAATATCTTGATATAAATATTTAATCCTAGGAATCGAATTATATTTATTTTCATAAGTGTACTGTCTACGTATGACACATGGGTCCAAATTCTAGAAGGAAAAGTCCATCGTCGTAAGATAAATCCACAGCCGAAATCCACTATCTCCGCTTTGTATTAGACACAATAATACATGTATAATACAGGTGTATACAGCCACAACGTCTTTCACCATCAAATGCAACCCATGTGGTCATCCATATTTACTCCAGACATCAAGGGAAGCTTACCGTGTATAAACTGATAGACATCAAAAGGGAGAAAATGTTATCTTTTACCTGGTTATAACGAGGCCGTTTAGCGACAGAGAAAAAGCTCCTTTTGGAGTGGTGCGCAGCTTTTCGATGTATTAATTGTCGTTGTTGGGCCTCAGTGCGCATGCGTTACTCTCCACAGTGGCATAGAAAACCACTTTACAGAGTAATTTGACTGAGATTAGTATGTGTAATCCCAACAGAACTTTATTTAAGATGTTTGCCTACACACGTAACATAATGCTTGGCAAATAGAACGATATTACAGAAAATGAAAGGCATAAACCTAATGCAGCTTGAGTTGAATCTAGTCAGATGAATTTGGGAAATAGGGCACTCGGTACACTATTACAAAGGTTTCGTGTCATGAATAAATCCATGAATTATTTATTGCGACGACGACGACGAATATATATATATATATATATATATATATATATATATATATATATATATATATATATATATATATATATATATATATTGCTAGATCACGTAATGTTCTTAGCATTAGAAAATCAGGATCAGAAAAAGACGCGAAGCTGTCTGATGCTGACAAAACTACGTGATCTATCAAACAAAATTCAATTACTATGATAATTATATTTTTGTTACATACCTATCAATTGTCAGATAATTTCATGCATACATAACTGAAGACAAAATAAATTGAATAAAATTTAATCCTCTTTAATGTGAACTTTATTTGAAATCATAAATATAATTACATTTTCATCAGCTGAATATTGCAGTTTATGAATGAAGTGCATGTAGTTCCAGCAGCATTGGAGAGTATGGCGATATGGAATCAGAAAACGTCAGCATCCTGCTTCTGGGAAATGACAGTAAAATTCAGGCCCTTTCTTGAGTAAGAAAAGTTATGGGTACAGTAAAAAGAAATGCAATAAATAATGCAGTTTAACTATTCAGCGGTCAGGAAAATGTACCTGCCAATTTATGATGCCAATGTGACTATTTAGGAAAGTGTACCTGGCAATTTATGATGCCAATGTGACTATTTAGGAAAGTGTACCTGACAATTTATAATGCCAATGTGACTATTTAAGAAAATGTACCTGGTAATTTATAATGCCAATGTGACTATTTAGGAAAATGTACCTGGCAATTTATAATGCCTATGTGACTATTTAGGAAAGTGTACCTGACAATTTATAATGCCAATGTGACTATTTATGAAAATGTACTTGGCAATTTATGATGCTAATGTGACTAATTTTTCCCCTCTCACTATGTTAATATAACTACTACTACTACTGCTATTACTACTTCTACTACTACTACTAATAATAATAACATATAATAATAATAATAATAATAATAATTATTATTATTATTATTATTATTATTATTATTATTACTACTACTACTACTACTACTATCGAAACAACAACGTTGACAGCAACAGAGTGAGCATTTCTGCGTCTTTTCCCCCAAAATGCAGCGTTTTCAAAGGGTCTGAAAATTTGTGGTTGAATCGACAATTTTGCGTATGTTCTCGTCATTTGGAAATGATATGATGTACACAATGATTATAATAATCAAGTACAGAAGGATAAAGTCAGGAGTCATGAAAAGATTGCAGAACCGCCTCGCGCTTGTGGTAAATGGATTTTGTGTGGCTATTTATTTGTATAAAAAAAAATTGCTAAGTTAAGCAGATGTGACAACCTTGCTAGGACGACAAAACAACAGAACCTATAACAAGAACAAGGACAAGGACGATAATAATATAGCTGTAGTAGGATTTAAAACAGCAGATATTGTTGCTGTTATTTGTGTTGTGAGTTTAACGCCATTTTTCTGCACATGATAGGCTATACTACTACTACTTCTACTACTACTACTACTACTACTACTACTACTACTACTAATAATAATAATAATAATAATAATAATAACATTATTAATAAATAAATATTGTCATGAATAATTAAAGGTCTCAAATTAAGACTTTATACATTAGTTCATTGCTAACTTTTGAAGTTTTGTTTTTGCAATTTTTCTTTCCTTTGCAATAAATGTTCAATTTCGATCATAATAAGGTAGTGTTAACACTCAAAGTTAACAGGGGTAATTCCCAATATGTCTGAATGTTTTTGTCAACAAAACAAAGCATCGTTCTTATTCGGTGTGTTTATGGCTCACAAAAAGCAATTTAAAGAAATGTAAATGTTCAGAAACAGTCTTATAAATATTTTTTCCTGCAGCAAAATATTTTTTAACTTTGAAAATATGCCATGCATGTAATGACAAGTCTAGTTAATATCGACATTATTTGAGGTATGCAACGAGCAGGGAATGGTAAGAAAATTCAAGTGTTCATAGCATAGTCTAAATATCTTAGCTACAGTCGAATCCATTTTCACGTAAATTCGTGCAACATACACTGATTATAAGGATTTTAGAGTGATTATTATCGTCGTGCTTTTACCACGCATAAAAAAAGCCGTAGATCTTTCTAATTTCCGCCAAAAACACATTTCGTCCAAAGGACAGAAGAGCGGTAATGTTTATTCGGACATAGAGTTTGTGGCTTAGCGTGAACAAAGAGATGCCATTCATGGGCCCAAAATCATTTTCAATTAAGATTTTTGTTAGCTACTAGTCTACGAGCACAAAAGAAAAAGTGACGCTATTAAGTCGATATAAGAAAAAACTTTAATTGGGAAGTTTGTTTTTCATTTCGGACAGAGAGTAAACATTCCCGTATTGACCTGTTAATTGGTGGAATTCAATAGTACCAGCTACTTCAAATCCGAAATTGATGGATTTTTTCAAAAATTCAATTATCGCCAATTCTTACGACAATTCTTATTCTGGGTGATGAAAATTGTGACTCTCACGTTTCTAAGTTTAAAAGCATTGAATAACGGAGATCGATTACAGACCGTTAAACTTTTCACAGTAAATATAACCCTTTATGGGGTATATAATGACAATCACATAGGTGTCAGAGCATCATACCTGAATGGTTTGACGAATCCTCAGTGCATGTGCAATTTTGTTAGAAGCCAAAACTAGTAATCAATAGCATTGGTCCGAGCTTTACTGTAATGTGGAATACGTTCAAGTCTGAACACCAGTGGCGTAAAAATAAACATTCCTGGTCCCACCTCCATCCCCGAAAAACTCAATTCTATGGTCCCTCCCTATAAGAAAAGTTGTGTTTTGTGGGGATTCTAGGCCACAAAAAGGCATGCCCTGCTCCTGCAGTTTCGGGGGGTGCTTGGACCGATGCTACGCCAGTGCCGACTACTGGTGACCTGAGTAGGGGATCCATTAACTGTTGTGTGCTTGTGTGTCTGCATGTGTGTCTGCGAGTGTGTGTGTGTGTGTGTGTGTGTGTGTGTGTGTTTGCGATAGAGGTGTACAAATGTTATAAATTGGTTTATCCAAATGTATCACATGTAAGAACAATTTAGAAATAATAATTGTTATCAAAATGTATTGTTTTTTTCGTTTGTTTTCATATTTATTTATTTATTTATTTATTTATTTATTTATTTATTTACATATTTATTTATTTATTATTTATTTATTTATTTATTTATTTATTAAGGGCAACTCGCACAATTTGCTTCCTTGATTGCTCAAGCAACACTTAATATTACACTGTGTCCAATTGGCCATGTAGAATGTCTTTCAGATTGCCAAAAGCGGTATTTTTTCTGAAATTGTTCGTTTTGCAATCAGGGACTCAGAAATAAATTATTCGTATTTCCTTTGCCATAACTGATTATTATAGACATTTTGGTAATTCACTCTTAGCCGATTTGATTTGATTGCAAAAGTCCTTTGCTTGTAAGAACGAGGTCTAAATCAAGTGCTATATCCGATATACTCTCAAAAAGAAATACTATCCATTTCAAAAATATCTCGTAGATTCGATTACGTTTCACGTTATCAAATTACAAATAGAAGGATTCACTCTGCACTGAACAAGTGCTACAAGCATCACTGTATATAATAATATGTACATGTTCAAATACACAAAACAAGGTTTTCTAATAGATTTTAAGATTCATATTCCAATTTTCGCACAAGACAGAGGTACTGGTATAAACCTACCTCAGGAGTCCTGACAAGTAAATAAATGTTAAAATACATGTCAAGTATGTTTTCCTTATTTACAGTATACTAAAATTGCAGGTCTTCTAAAGACAATTCTTCTGCATATATATACGTTTTCCCAAGGCAAGAAAGCATCTTTCTTATTACAAATAGTTTGAAGCTTTGAAAATGATTTTTAAAAAATCAAGATTTCATAGTTTAAGATAGACATCAATGGTAGTATATATATATATATATATATATATATATATATATATATATATATATATATATATATATATATATATATATATATATATATATATATACTACTCACGAGGCCAGCGCTGAAGAAACCTGGTGCTGAAAGACAATTACAAACGTTTACACTTATATGAAACTTACATGTGTAACAACGCTTTCATGATTTGTGAGCTACATGTTCCGTTTTTCTTTTCTTTCTTAACGCAAGAAGCTAAACGTGTATTTGAGAGGGAAAAAAATGTTCACACCTCTTTACATTATGAATCTGACAGGTTTTATTTATCGAAGTTAGATTAGGAAAAACGATTTCAGTAAAGACGTGACAAAAGATTTACAATGGTTTGAAAACAAAATGTATGTGTTTCTGTATTTTTATAATGTTTACCATTAAGAGTTCTTTACAAGCACTTACAATTCATATAAATGAATAGAGTCGTAGATTGTATCGTGTGATTCGAGTGCATTTCGAAATTGATATGCAGCGATAGCTTGAATAAGAGAAAGGCAGTTTCACGCTTCGTAGCTCCGAATAAAGTTAAAAAGAATATGCATTGATTCTGTTCTCTATTTGATATTAAAATCACCAAAAGTAGATTTTAACTGGTCGTGGAATTCTGCAAACATTATAACGAGTTAAATTAATAAAGGGAATTGTTGTTGCATTCTTAGCAGGTTGATTAAGATGATACTGTAGATGTTTGGAATTTATTTCGTGTGGTGTAAAAATGTAAGTGTTAGAGATGCAAAATGTGTGCGTTCGATACGTATATCTATGGGTATAATATACAAAAAGACCTTTCTATTTTTATTTCAGTTTATGTTATACTTATCATCTGAATTTGTTTTATTTTATATTTTATTTAATTTAATTTAATTTAATTTAATTTAATTTCACTTTATTTTATTTCATTTTTGGTACAAGATCACCTGGCGAATTTACAATGGAAGCGTAAATGCAAGCATTATTTTTTTAAGATTCTTCCTCTTTTTCCACTTCACTCTCTTTTGTTATTCTTTCTTGGCCTATTTCAGTAAAGGTGTGAAAATAATAGATCCCTTTGGAGAAATGAATGATTTACTCATGAAGAAAACACCCCACAACCCTGCATTAATCTTACTGATTGCCGTTGAAAGATTTATTGCCAAGTTTTGTAAATTCATAACCCCATACATTATATAAAAACAGTTCAATAACAACTTTTATGTCTTGAATTATGATTGCATGAGATGTTTAAAACAGATGTTTGTCATAAATAATGCATACATTCATGATTTGCCATTCAGGGATATTTAGAACTCCTCAGTTATCTCCGCTAACAGCTATTCACATTTAGCATTTAGAACCGTAAGCAAATAAAGATATTTTGGGCCAGTTTATTCATAACAATGAATCCAGTCCAAATTCAATGGAAGCCGATTAATTTGGTATGCCCATATAGATGACCCTTTCTGTTTACAAATAATTAATTTAGTTCAGACCAAAGTGCCCTTCCAAAAGGAAGTAACCCATCCACTCATTTTACCACGTCAATCGGTGTAATAAAGAACTGGGTCTGGACAGATTTTTGACACTATTCCTTGAGCAGGTTTATGGATAGCAGGACAAGTCCAGACCCAATTTAAGGTCCAGACTAAATGTGTTTATTTCTCAACATTAGGTTTGGGTTTCTTTAATAGGTAGATGGATCAATTTTGACTAGCGAATTTCGACATGGCGCACTTGGATGGGATATAAACAGCTCTAGTCACATTACATTGTATAAAGTATTAGAAACTCTCAATCGATCGATCGACCTACCGAGACAGACAAACAGACAGAGAGATATGGCAATCGTCCTAATGGGGACATAAGTCACAACGTGCCTATGCCTATAATATCATCAACAAAGATCAACGTTGAAAGGATGGAAGGGTCAAACATATTTACACCGTCCAAAATGAAGAAAACTGAAACATCCTTAGGCCTAATAAAGTCACTATTGCGGTAGAGGGAAGGAGATAAAACAGAAACGCCATCGTAACGATAAAGTTTGAATCTTAAGTCTTAATCTATAGGAATTAATGCATTATATTCTAATTTAGAAACTGCGAATCGCCTAAATTCAAAACAAGAAAGCAGAACAGTTCAGCAGATACAGAAATCGAAATCACAGTTTGGTCACATAATTATTGAAGTGAAAGTAACTCTGTGTCTGATCTCAGGGTGTTGCCACGTCGTTTGATTTCTACACAGTGCTTGCATAACATGTCGGTATCGTTTACTTTATTATCCTGATTAAAACAGTGTTTAAACAGTGTATGTGTTGCTTTGGCAAACATCTCAACAGGTCTGCAATACTACTGATATTAAAACATAAACAAGTCGAAGGTGCACAATATATGATGATATAAACCAAAACAGTTTAGATTATCATGACAGTAGAAACTTGATATTATGAACATAGATTTTCCTCCTATTATTTCAGAAGAATTCTTGAGTACATGTTTCCATTCCTGGCAAGGTAAAAGAAAAACACATCAGAAGGATCTATGTATCCATTCAAATGGGAATAATTGTTCATATATTGTGAGTTTGATAAGACAAATAGTGCCAACGATGTCAAGATCTGACAGTAGGTAAAAATGAATATATATATATATATATATATATATATATATATATATATATATATATATATATATATATATATATATATATATATATATATATATATATATATATATATGTGTATATATATATATATATATATATATATATATATATATATATATATATATATATGTATATATGTATGTATATACACACATACATACATACATACATACATACATACATACATACATACATACATACATACGTACGTACGTACGTACATACATACATACATACATACATACATACATACATACATACATACATACATACATACATACATACATGATCAGCTATATTCAATTAACTAGTTGTAATGTCGTCTCTGGAAATTAATAAGATCGGCACATTATACTAAACGCGTATTGTCATCATCTCTGAATGATAGATGGATATAAATACTGGTGAATGGCAGATAATGAATGTGGGCATAATTTAAGATTATCATCTCTTGTGGAACATTTGAATTGATTGATGGTACACTGTCAACGACAACAAGTGACATTATGAAATATATGAATGGAAAGGAACCTCGGCATATTTAACATTCAGAAACGCCAAGTATGAACTGTATTAGAGAGGAAATCCAAACTTGCTTGTGTTCTAAACCAAGTGCTTGATAGTGACCTGTCTAAAATGTGAGTACACCTACCTGAAACTTAATAAAAGGACCTAAATTGGAAACATCGTATTACACAGCAGGGGCAGCTAAATTGTGCTGTCATACTTATATAATGATAAAATTTAGTGTCGAAACATCAGGCATGATAGTTTGCTTCCATAATACTCTGATGATTTTTAAAAACTGGGTTTTATGTTTTAATGATGGAGGAAAAATGGGATAAAATGCAGGCATAAAAGTCTCTCATACTTAAGAAAATACTTTTTAGAAATATTTTTCAACCGCACATTTTATAATCGGCAACTAAGAAATGATAGATGGGGAACATTTACTTATAATAACAAGTGCAATTCAACCGACAACGCAAACATGACAACTGGAAGTTCCGGAAGACAACATCACAAATATATTCGTCCTCTACTAGTAAAATGTGAACCGTTTATCTGAAAAATTTTAAAAATAATTTCTCCTTAAATTCTAGACCAGCGGTATGCATATTTTAGAGCTGTAATAAATAAAATAAACTCTATCGATTCAGTCCACATCTTTTGCCTTAGTCTAGATTGACCCCTTGAGTTGTTTTATCAAGGATCCTACCGTCATAGCTTGTTCAGTTATCAGCTCCTTTTAAATATATTTAGTGGGTTGATCCTTCGTGCTCGCGGTGAATGTGATATGATCAAACGTGGCTATTTACACTCTAAGCGTTGTCGATATTTATCGCTTTTAAATACATGTAATGAAGTATTTAACCCTACCTATTCTGACGATTGAAATAAATCGTTACTTTAAACTGATCATAACATAATGGTAAAATTCTTGGTTTCGCATTCTTTATTACTGATGTAGAAGTATGCTTATTAAACAATTGCTGGACTGATTTAATCCTTTTTCTGAAAAAAGTTTCGCATCTAGATAGCTGTAAAACAGTGTTATCTCATCGATGTTTTGTTCTGCGTTTTTGTCCGTTTCATGAAAATACAGATGCCATCAGGTTGTACATTTTCTTGTTCGTTTGTTCTGTAGCAACTTATTCACACATAATTGTCGAAGTGGATACAATTATATTCGATCATCGACACGAAGCTGACGAGGTTATCCTTAGTGCTTTGAGTCACCATAAAGAGTCGCTTCATCACAGGGACGCCATTAAACATTTTTTTTTGGGGGGGGGGGGGCAAAACTTGATTGGGAGAAGGATAAAACTTAATTCATGCAAATATCAACGCGCTGGCTCAGGCTGAATAACAGATTAGAGAGATAGTAATAGCAGGGACGTCATTTCAATTTTTTGGGGGTGGGTGGGCAAAACCTGACGGGCTTGTTAATTTTCATATATAGGCTACAGCAAGTTTACAGCACGTGCAAATTCGGGGTTGGGTGGGGTGGGGTCAAAAGCCCCCTCCCCCCAAATGTCGTCCCTTCTTCATCCTATGAGGAAGACCGTAGTTTTCGAGTAGACATCTAACCTATGTGCTTAGTTATAACTCGAGACAAGCTGCAAACTGTACAGAGATCTGCCGTCACGTGACACGCCTGCAGATCTAGGTCTATGCACTTTGTTCAGGACAATCACTAGAATAAACAACATAGACCCTGATCTGCTTTTGCTCAAGAAGCACGGTCACCTTTCTACTTCTACTTACATTATATATATATATATATATATATATATATATATATATATATATATATATATATATATATATATATATATATATATATATATATATTAATGTAAAGTATATTTCTACATTCAAATATAAATTAAAGAATCCTTGCATCTTGTGAAGCTAGTTCGATAATATGGATACTTACTATATATATATCGTTTGGCAATCAAGATTTATCCTTCTCCGATTTCCTCCATCGATTTCGAATATAACGTACGAGTGTGATGAGAGATAAAATCGCTAATAAAACAATTTATAGATTTTATTTAATCTAGGGCTTCGGCCAAAACGTTGTAATGTTTTAGTGAGACGCTGCATATCGAATGGAATCAGATTGTTTTAAGTCCAGTTAACGATAATTGCACGAATGATGTGGAAATATATTCGAAAGATAACATTACTTTAAATCAATTTCAGATATTAAAAGTTTGTTTTTACATCATTATATATGGAACAAAAGAACATCGTATCTATCTGAGATGCCAGACATGAAAGTAATCATCATTACGTTTTCGAACTGGGTGAAATACAAATATATATTACACAGTAATCACACAAATTAATTTAAAGAGAACCCTATAACTGTATGGTGCATGTTTTATGATATTGATCTAAAGGTTGGAGTCAATAATAAAACGGTTTCTTTAATCCTTAAAGCGTTTATAGGAAACACTGCTAAATTAGTCGTCACAAATTTAACTATTATCATACTGTATAATGCCCTGATTATTTCTAAAGTTGTATTTTTATAAACAAAGGTAGGTGAATATTTTCTTCGTAATTCTCAATATTGCGGACAAGAAATAATAAAATGGAATTCCTTTTCGAGATAAAAGTTAGAAATTTGAGAATATTTCTTCATAACAAATATTTACATATCCTCTTTGCTACCTCTGATTGGCAACTTCCCCACCCTATGCACTGTGATTATATAACAAACATTTCTCTTCTAACAATTCTAGACATCTTTGACAAGTGAATTCTACTCCCAATGGTCTATAGGACGCAGTCTTTCCATCGACTTAATCTCATCCTGCAGCTTTTTCCTAAAAATATCCTCACATCTCTGACTGAACTATCTGAGAAAGGTATTTCATCATTTACGCCCTGCGTACATCAAACGTTGCCACATTCAAATGAAAATAGAAGCTCTTTAACATTCTTATGTTAGCTCAGCAATGACCATTACCCCCCCCAACTTAAATGTAAATTGTATTTTTGATTAGGATATCTGTCTTCTAATGGTTTTTAGCATTCTTAGCCAATATTTTGATATCTTATTTTCTGCATACTAATTCTTCCTAATTCATATATATATATATATATATATATATATATATATATATATATATATATATATATATATATATATATATATATATATATATATATATATATAGATAGTCACAGTGATATATTTTCATTTAAAAGGATATTGTAAAGGTGATACTGACACAAAGTAGTCGTATGAAATAGCATCATATACACATAAATGAATATTACACATTTATCGCTTTTGTTTTGTTAAAAGAAATTCATGTACAGATTGCAGAGACACCAGGCGATTAAAGGAACACTATTGAAATATTAACGAACAATGTCACAGGTTATAGCCATACAGCTTTTACATAGAATAAAAAACAATTCCTACTCATAGCATACTAGTAAATAAACAGGACCATGCTTCAGATAACGAACCAATCCTGTATCGCAATTTTTGAACGTCAGTACTGACTGGAAATTAAGAAATGTTTGTCTACTTACATAGCCTTTTCTCTCTAATGTATCCATGTAGTTTGTTTTCCTGGCATTAATGGAGATTGTCCGGTGTCTCATAAAATCCTGAGAAGGCACTAATTTACTGTGTGAGCCAGGAATGGTCGCCCAGAGCTACTCGAGATCTAGAAATAACAACTCAGTATTGAATTTATCACTAGTGATTAAAGAGATAAAACACGCACTTCCTCAAGGGAGAATGATTGTCTACTGTCTATAAGGCGCATCACCTGTGCAACGCTCATTATCCTTCTGAAGGTTATGAAAAAATAAAGAGTTTCTCACATGCATTTGACAGTCGGTGACACGTTAGTTTTGGAATTTGCAAAGTCTAGCAAAACCTCGTTTGTTCTCTATGTGTAAACATACACACTGATACATGTTTTGCAAACATGGCACACCTTTGAGCAGACTAACATAGCTTCACGAGGTATAACAAAGGCCCTTCTTAAAATGTTTAGCTGTATTCAAATTCAATGATTCGAATCCGTGCCTGTAATAAATCTTGTTATCCTATACGTCAGATGGAGTCAGACATTAGAACGGTTATCTGATGTTGCTGATATACTGTCCAGAACGCTGCTTTTCTACAATAGGAAGCACCGTGATATCTGATTGTCCTGTATGCTAAATACAGGCAAAATGTCCTATCGATGATATTGGACAAGTATGGGACCGACATGGTATCAGATTATGATATCGAAGATTTAACTGATGTGAGCATTTTATCATTTTATCGGGTTGGTGTTCGAATTAGGTACCGAGTAGGGTACAGAGTTTTTAGAGCACATTAATTGAAATGATTGGCCAAACGTTCTCGAAATATTGCTTCTCAAAAAGTTAAACAATGATTTTTTTAAAATTGTAAACCTCAAATATAAAATCGACTACAATTTCTTTCAGGCAAATCGAATAAATATCTTTTCGATACATATGAGTGGCCATGAAAAGGTACTTTCGGTTTCTTTTGTGTAATGTCTTCTTTTCCTCCACCAACACATTATCTTCATCATCAGTCAATCACACCTAAACTATAAAATAGACTAAATAAATCTTTTAGGCAAGAGAGTAAAAATTTTTTTGAGGTAAACCTAAAATATACAATCGACTACAATTATATTTTAGGAAGGAGAATAAATATCTTTTCGAGGCATATGAGTGGCTCTGAAAAGGGTCTTTTGGTTTCTTTTGTCTAATGTCTTCTTTTCCTCCACCAACTCCTTATCTTCATCGTAACATTCTTATTCTTCTTGTTCTTCTCCATTTACTTCTCCTCCTCTTTCTCCTTCTCCTCTGTCTACTCTGTCTTTTTCTATCTTAGCGTTCCATTCTCTCATTTGTTCTTTCTCATCTATATCTTTCTTTTCCTACTTTTCATTTTCAATCAGTTCCATTAATATTTCTTTGCCTTTCTTCAGATTATTTAACTATATCTTCACACGATGTACGATATAACACCCATATTCAACAGTTACCAACATTTTCTTTCAATATCCCAAGCGTATCTGGCATCTCCTGTAATTTCATCATCTTTTCCATGTTGCTGGCCATCTTCGTTTTATTCCGTGTAGAATGGCACTAATTTTAGTTTTGATTCATTATTTGGATAATAGTGGCGTGCGCACAATTGTGCATATGCCACTAGTTTATGCCTGCACCGCAGGCTGTGAATTATTCCTGGGTGAAGGAAGCCACATCCCCCAAACATTAATACACTCAAAGAATGTTGTTTATTTAGCCTCAGGTCATGGGTATATATTAAGTCCCTAATGACGTGAATGTAGGGCTTTCATAAGAGGGAATGGATCTAACACACACTCATGTTAAAGAAATTTCAGTCCGCTCTACTGAGATGCCAGGTTTCAACCAAAGAAGAATGAGACGTCAGTCGCGATTAGTCGCGACTATGAAGTCATAGCGGGGCACCTGATATTATGGATGGGTGGGAACTGTCCCACATCTCTGTCATGGTACGAATGTTCCGGAGAGGCAAGGGGGGAAGGAACCCGGCAGATCGTGCTTGATCAACTCTAGTCCAGTTATTATTAATTGACAATATAAAAAATATCAATAATGTGTAAGCCACCTGTGTAATTAATCAAATCACTTAAACATTGTCCTAAATGATTCATAAATTAAGTTAGAATTTCGTGCACAAATTGTACGTTGTATGAAAAAACAATACCAATCCGCTAAGTCTAAATGACTCATATCATTTTGTATCACGCATTAAATGAAACCAGTATACAATTTGGATGGCGGTATCGAATTATCAAGTTAGAGCCATGGTACTGGTTTTGTCGAATTGGGATTCCATGCCAAAGTGGAATCCATAGATAAGAAGCAATTTGCTTAGTAGTCCTGAAAAGGACTGTTTAAGGCAGACGGTTAAAAGGTATTACGGCTGGTTTCCTCATCATATATCTCAGCTGCCTTCCCAGTCTGTCTATACCGCCGAGTCGGGAATGCTTCAAGCTCACGTAGTTCTGTTAAAAACTCAACGGCTTTTACTTTCTTCTTCTTCTTTCTCGACGAAATGATGCGATCGTTTCATCTTGACTGCAAAACGTCAAATCACTAAATTTTAAACGCCTTGGTCCCCTAAATATTCATGTCAGACCAGTGTTTATATAAAGGGCTGTCTTCATTTCACTCTCAAACCTACCAGAACAATTGAAGAGCCCACACAGATCGAACTTCTAATCAGAGCTTTGCGAGGTGTGATACGAAAGTTTTCTCAAACAAACAGACGGACAACCCCCTCTTCGAGATAAAAGTCAAGATAATTGCTATATCTGTAAGAAGAAGGGGCATTGGGCTACATAGTGTCCAGACCGTCAAAAAAGCAAGTCAGGTGTTAGAAGAGACAAAGTTCAAGAAACTTGTTATCATTGTCAAGAGAAAGGACATTGGTCTTCAGAATGCCCTTCAAAGCAACAAGAGCAAGAAAGAGGAAGAGAAGTGTTCAGAACAGGAAGCAGAAGAAGAGGTACCCTTCCAAAAGGAAGAACCCAGACACGTCCAGAAAGAGAAAAAAGAAAATAAAAGAAGACGAGGAGAAAGTGAGGAAGAAGAGGAAGAAAACCTTGTGAGCGTGAAGAAATTAAAAAAAAAACAGAAAGAGAGAGAGAGAGTGAACAAAGACACAGAAGAGGTCTATGAACTTTTTAAAGTGTTGTGTTGTGAATTTCATTGTAAAAATTGTACCAGAATAGATCAGAAAGAAGAACATCTCTCTCTCTTTCTCTCTCTCTCTCACACACACACACACACTGTTTTTTTGTAAATATGCAAATCTAATTTTGTTTTAAATGATCCATTTACTATCATTCCTGTTCGCACACTTTAAAATAAGTTATAATTCGTGCAAAACGGGTATAAAACACAATATCCCCTAAATACTGTATGTAAAAGCTACATTAAGTGACAAGTCCTAAGTGTATGTATGTATGTGTGTGTGTGTGTGTGTGTGTGTGTGTGTGTGTATGTGTGTGTGTGTGTGTACGGATGGATGGCTACCCGGCTCGGCGACCCTGGCCCAGCAGAGTTTTGCACAACTCGGAAATACTCGGTTCATCCGAGCTTTAAGATGGAAATTGTATCTTGCCGGGTCGGTTACCCCCCCCTCCCCCCCCCCTTCCGCATTAATAAAATAAGAAGAAAACATAACCTTTGTTTAATAATGAAAACGAGGGTGCGTGAGACGGGTGAGGAAACCGGAAAAAGTCATAGTGGAGAAACCCGACCCGATCGGATACACGGACCCGGTACCAGCCAAATTTCCCTACCCATCTGTCCCTAGTAAGTATGCATATTTCCGTTAAGATAGTTTATGTAATTTTGCTAACGTAGCAGGTTATAACAGACGTACATAACAGCTTAGTTAAGGAACCAATTGTCATGGACAGATATTACTGATGCTGTATTTTCAGTAAATCATGTATACAGACATTTTCCCTACATAATATTTTACCCAAGACACTGAAGGTCTTTGAAAATACTATCCTAAGCATCTGTAATAATCTAAAAGAATTCTGCACGGAAAAAGTAGGAGAAAATATATGCGAAATTTCAACCGTTCAATGAAGACATACCCTATAATACATGGGTGCAGTAAATTGCATAGTCTCCTTCCTGAGTGTCCGACCAACGACAGCAACGAAATGTCAAAACAACAATGTATGGACGTTATGTTTGAGATAAATAGTTTGTGCTTTAATATTTAGATGTATTTAAAGACGCAAAAAGTGTTTAATACGACTAGTCGCAAATAGTGCAGTAAATCTGTCGATATGGGAATCATTTACACTGGCTGTCTCTGCCTGTATGTGTGTTTCTAAGCCAATTTGTCTGACCCTCGTTAGTCCCTGGGTAGTAATTTTCAGATTGGCCGTACATTATCATCGACGTTAAGGAAGAAAAAAACCAACCTATCGATAGCCTCAGTGTAATGGTAGCTACCTAGCCTCTTACATCGCGTTTCCCAGTCCTGTTCAGACGCAGATTTATATCGAGTGTATGATCGTACATGGGCAGAGTACAGTGTTTGAAGTTCTGAATTTATGCCTGTGAATTAGTCTAAATTAGGTTAGGGTCAACACCATGGGTATAATTTAGCTTGACAGCTGTGTGCTTTCGTCTTTCTATACTTCAGACGTGTCGGAGTCGCATCATCTAAGACTATGTTACAACATGCAAAACATATAATAACTCCAAAGAAAACAGCGCGCTAACTTTAAACAAAAAAAGTGGTTACAAGTACTAAAGATAAAATTTCCAACCAATGTGAGAATAATGATAAAAAAATAACTGGCATTTTGGTATTAACATCTGAACTTTATTCATTCATGGGGCACATTCCACATTTAGTCTCGTCATAATTGTCTTTGTTTTCTTTCTGTTTGTCTTACTTCTTCTTCTCATCTTTCTTATTTTCCTAACATTTTACGAACATGCCTTCCCAAAAATTATCTACTTCTTTTTAAGCCAATGCTCCATAACAGGACAATACGTCTCTGTAATTCTGAAGGAGCAATGACTGCAATTGTAACTATAAATGATCCCCACGCAATATTAAAAAAAAAATAGAGTTCAGAGAAGCACATTTAATGATATAAATGCAATTTGTTGGCCTTACGATTTAGATATCTTCACAAAATCTACCACCTCATTCAAGGAATAATGGGTCTAGAAGCAAAGAGATCTATAATAATTGCAGTAAAACCAAACATTAGATTTGCATGGGGGAATCTGGAGAACTTTCCCAGCAATTACGGTTGGGCCAATTTCGTCATTTTCTTTTCAAACATTCTAAAATGTACCTTCTTCGCATGACTAATTGTTGCTAAAGGCTCGTGCGCTGACGCTTATTATAAAATGGTTTATGATCGTTGTCCAATATTAGATTTGGAATCTTAACTACGCCTTGATCATAAGATCTCTTAAAAGAACTTTGATGCATAAATTTGTAAGTTAACTACATCTGGATCAAAATACCGTGTGTGAACGCTTTGATATATTAACGTTGCAGCTTTGCCACATTTGGATCAGAAGATCATGTGAGATAACTTAAATAAATTGGCTTTGCGTTTTAGACGTCTAGATCAGATGATGTGAGATAACTTAAATTAGATATGAGCTTTAGACGTCTAGATCAGAAGATCATGTGAGATAACTTAAATAAATTAGATATGCGCTTTAGACGTCTAGATCAGAAGATCATGCGAGATAACTTAAATAAATTAACTTTGCGCTTTAGACGTCTAGATCAGAAGATCGTGTGAGATAACCTAAATTAGTTTTGCAATTTAGCCACATCTAGACCAAAAGATCATGTGAGATAACTTAAATATGTAAGCTTAGCAGTTTAGCACATCTTGATTAGAGGATCATGGGAGATAGCGATGATTAATTAGATTTGCAACTCTCGCAACATCTCGATCAAAAGATCATGTGCAATTATGTGAGAAAACTCGTTACAAAAAATCTCACACATTAATAGCTTCTCTTTTAACATCATTGTAATGATAAACATGCATCCAGCTGGCCAAACGTTCATGAAATTTGTCATCTTGAGTACCCGCTGAACTAAAAAATTGTTCCTCGGTACAACGTTAGATAAAACAAATTTACGGTCAGTATACCAATTTGAAGCCTAAAATTTAGTCAACGTGTTTGAAAAGTGGGTTTGCTGAAATATTGAATATTTTGCAGATAATCAGCACGTAAAATTTAACTGAGCTTTACACTAAAACCTGCCATATGGCGAGCCGACCAAATTAATACACACTGGTTTGGATACCAGTAAATTAACATATATCCGGTTCACAGCAGCGCATTTTCCCCTAGTGACTGTAATGTTTAATAATTCTTCAACACTAATTTACTCTATGTAGAAACTAAAGTATGGTCATCATCCGTGTCCAGGAGAAAACCACTCAGCAGATCTGCTTGCAAATATTGTGACAATGAACAATGTTTTCCATTGCAACTGCTGCCATATCAAATGACGATTTCTTGTCAGAATTAACGAGTTAAAGACAACTAAAGTTACTATTGACCAGGTTTCTTCGGTAAAACTTAACGACATTAAAACTATTCGGTGAAACATTGCCGGCTTGTTACAAGAAATTCGATAACAGTTAGACGAAGTGACGGAGGTATCAACTGGCAAAGAAAATAGCTCCTTTATTTCAGGCGACATAATGTAGAAGCCTAAATAGATTTACATAACCAAAACAAACCATCATATGCATACGCTGAATTAGAAAGTTAAAAATAACTTTTAGATGTTGAATCTTGTCCTCTTGGAAAGTGGGATTTACTGGAGACATTATTTAAATGTTACTGTATTTCTGCCAAGAAACACGCATTTGGCTTTAGTTTCAGTCACCGGTAGTCCGTGGAAAGAACATTCAGAAATGGCTGATTAGTGTTAAAAAAATGAACATACAGATCGTAAAGGCTGACCCTCCATTAATTGTAATCATGTTGAAGTGATAGCCTTCCGTACCTTATTTTATTTATTCGGATTCGGAATATGATCGGCTCTTTATGTTATCTAAACTAACCTGAGTATAGTGTTCAATTTATTGATCTTGCATATGGAGTGCTAATTGATGTAAGAAATAACCATGAAACAATATCGTGTCCAGAGGTAGATAAGAGGTTGGAATTACCGGAATCGGACTCTTACCCCAGCCCCAACTCCCACTCCGAAAAATGGAGGCAAAACAACCGGAATGTTTCCTATAGTATGTTTTCTTAACAATTAAAAGCTTACATTTATGCCCAGGAAACAATAAAAACGCAGGAGCTTCAGAACGCCTTGCCCCATTGCGGTTTTCGTTCCACAAAGGCCTCGCCTGCTTGTTTACGATCCATTAGACATTACTAAACGATATTTCTGGATAGGCACCTGAAATATGGTCAAACTAGAAAGTTTTATAGCGATAATAATATATGTTCTAATATTTCTATGTCTAAACCGCTTGAAAATTAGGCTCCTTGCTGTGTGCATATTATGTCTATGGTTACTATTAACTTACAATATATATGCTGTATAATGTAAAAACAATATAAAATTTAAAGTAGCTGAGTTAATCTATATTTACTATGAGAAATTTTTTAGAACCTGAAACATCATTCGAGAGCAGCCACTAATGGCGATGTTCAACTTAATTGTCAATTCAGATGCAATAATCAATTAACGTAAAGTGGCAATATGGTTGAGTATATCGTTATGTTATACAGACATGGTGGCGAAAATCTACTGTGTTTCACGACCTCCATGACAAGATGAAATATTGGTCTTTTTGCTACACTACAAAATAAACCACTGAAGACTCGAAATTTTTAAATTCGCATTTAACCATTGAAAACTCGAATTAGCATGGAACAATTGAAAAAAAATGGAAAAAAATCACTTGAATCATTCGCATGGAACCATTTTTATATGTGAAATATTAAATGGTCTTGTTATATAGGCCCTCATAAATGCTGTAAAAATATTTGTAAAGAACTTAATTTCGTCTTTTACAGGTAACGTTGGTGGGTGGAGTCACGTAAACAGTATTGTACATTTGGTGTAAAGGTCATCTGTTTACTTCCAAACCAGGATATTTGATGCCCTCAGATATTTCTGATTTTATTGTACATAAGCCTAAACATTTCATTGTAGTTATCAATTTTTACATCTCTTCCTAAAGATGAAATTAATGAATATAGTTATACTAAGCTGAAAATATCAATTCAATTTGCTTGCATTTTATTTGAATTGACAACTACACAACGACCCAGATGGGACATAAAGCAACATTGTTACAAAAACTCCGCTGCGAATTTATACATATCATCATACTGTGAATCCAACATGTGGCCTTCATTCTTGAAATGTCAAACCACGCCCCTTTTCATCCCATGTAATCCAGCAACCTTCCGTTATTAGTTATAGCTCTTTGATTAATTCACGTTTTATATCGTACTTTTTATGTTCGTCTGAATCGAAGCAGAAGGTAGCAAATTACAAAGCAAAGTGTGTCATTTCCGAGGTCAAGTCCTACGGGTTCTGTGAAAGGTGCGCCATCAACCATGACGTAGCTAATAAAACTGTGTGTATTTATTCATCTTTTTATGTACGCAGTTAACTTTAGCGATGATCAATCACACGTGTTCCCCAGGCATGTGCACCGTTTTAACTACAGGGGGGAATTGAAGTGCCGTGAAGTTTTCAAACAATATAACAATAAAGCTATGCAGCCTGGTGAAGTCTGGCAAATTATCTTGTCGAACCATATTATTTAGAAACCTTATAAGAAGGTAAAGAGCTACTAAAAGAATATAAATCGACGCGATTAATTAATGTTCATCAGCAATCCCTTCAATAAGGCAAATGGAGAAAATTTAATTTACAAGACTTTTTACGAGGTGAAAAGTTTTTGGCTCTTTTACATATATAGTAGCGTACATCTCAATACAGGTTTAAATACCACGTTCTGGGAATGAAATTCTCTTTTGTTTTCCCTTCCTTAAATACGAAACAGTATGTCTCGACACCATTTTTCATTTTTTTTTCAGGCTGCAAACTTAACAGGATGCTGATGTATAAGGACTCGTTAAGGCAAAAAGGATAGAATATTTCCAAATTTATTCCGATGTGGTCTGTGAATGTGCTTATGTACTAATAGCCGGTAATAGTGTTGATGTGATGACAGTCTTGGTGTATGATAAATCCTAAATGTCTCTAAAAGAATTCACAATACTCCCAATAAGGTGGTTTAATCCTAAAGTCAAAGAGCCCTTTGTAATTCCAGTGAATAATTGAAATAAATAAATCATCTCAAATATTAACTGAAACATGACTTAAATTGATTCCACTAAGACTGATATTGAGATATGAAATGTGTAATTCTTATATACCTCTCCATCTGACCTATAGCGCAATTATCATTTTCTGAAAATTCTGTCAACTTAAGGCATTTTTACAGGGGAATACCAATGTCCTGAAGTGTAATCCAAATAAACGTGTTTACCTCTAGATAATAAAAAAATTAATAAATAATCTAAAAGCATAGCCAATAATTAGCTATGTAATATGTGGTTTATAAAAAAGGCATTAGTCAGGTAGGACCAACTTCGACCCGCAGTTATGGGTAAAAGTCAATTACACAATGCAGACTAAATATGCACAACAACAGTATGACACCTGCGTCATTGTTTAGGCATTGGGGGTAAGTACAGTATTATAGACAGGGTGATTTGAAACATGAAGTAAAGTAGACGGAGAGATTTGCAATGACGAACCATTGCAATTGCTCCAGTTCTTAATTACTGAAACTGAAACATTTTTTTTTTAGTTTAAAATTCATCATAAAAATCATACAAGCCCTAGCTTTTTATTCTTCTTTTTCTAGGTTAATTGTTTGCGTCGCCTTGTGGGATATTTTAAAATTCAAGCAAGCTTGTTGTTGTTGTTGTTGTAGGGTTTAACGCCATTTTTCAGCACACGGCTATACATGGCGGCCAGTATTAATGGTGGAGGAAGAACCCGGGAAAACCCCGGAAAGAACCACTGACCCACGAGAAGCTGCTGGCAAGCTTTCTCACATACCCACATTGGCCGAATCCGAGACTCGAACCCACGCAGACAGAGGTGAGATGGCAGTGATCCGTAACGGAGAGCGCTTTAGACCACTCGACCACTCGGGTCCCCTTAAGCAAGCTTGAATGGGTCCATTAGTAGAAAATATAGTTTCTCAAAATGCTGAGATGATCCTTTATCTTAGAGACTTTATATTTTATAAGGAAAATACAACATTCTTTTGTGCTTATAATCTCATACATTTTGAATAGAGTTCTATTTGCGACAGGGTCCTAATACTAATTGGGTCCTGTGTGTATGTGTGTGTGTGATTTGGGTTTTTAACATAGCTTTAACAATGTTTCAGTCATATCGCTACGATGTCTGCAGTGTGGCAGCTTTATAGTGATGTCTAATACTGGAAAATCATGGCGCAGACATGTATCACGATGTCCCACCCAGTCTTAGCACGAACCTCTTAATACTGAGAGCCTATCTAGGCAGCTGTTAGTACCATTTTTATGCCTTGGTATGACTTGATCTGGGTTCGAACCCGCGACCTCCCCCATCCGAGGCAGACGCTCTAACCTCTAGGCCACCGGAGCTGTCGATCCTATTTGTAATAGGGCCAAGACTTATAACAGGATCCTAATTATGACAAAGCATTAATTGTGAAAGGTTTCTGATTGTGATAGGGTTCTAATAATTATCTAATAATTATCTTGTTCTATTTGTTATAGGGTCCTAACTATGATAGGGTACTAATTATTACAGGGTCCGGATTGTGATATCTACTTTGGGTATCCTTTGTAGTATTTTGTATAAGATACACGTTCAACATTATAATTATTAGGTGCACGTACAACAATATAATTAGTGACCTCTTCTTTACAACTAATCTTCAGCTATCCAGGTATCACGTGCAAATACACGTGACATTAGGTAAGGTTCACCTGCAAGGTAGCAGATGTCTACATTCTGCTTAAATTCAGATGGAAAATCTCACATTCATCAAAATGAATTATATACCATGCAAACGGTATTTGCATTAAACATCATATCCTTCCTACTTGAAGCATGTGGTGATTATCTCGACTGACCTGACATGTGAGACCTACCCCATTCTACTCTCTGTGTGTGTGTGTGTGTGTGTGTGTGTGTGTGTGTGTGTGTGTGTGTGTGAATATATTAAATGTTTACTTTATTCTTGAATGACAACACTCAGACAAGCTGAAAGGATGGCAGAACGAAATCTCTGTGTCAAGTTAAATTATTTTCACTGTTTCGACCCCGGCGGGGTTCAGACTAATTCTCTGGTATAAATTTAAAACTTCAAAGGCTTTGCCATGTCACTCTACGATATATATCTTCAATGAAAGGGAACCGATGCAGTAGACATAAGAGCGGAATCATTATGTCAATGAAATTGATGTTTCTCTCATGGCGAGGAAGATAAATGACAGGTAATTGTAACTTACATGATTTTTTTCTACCAGGAACAGATTGACTGATGGACGTAGTGACAGACATACAGGCAAACGTCGGGCAGTGACACTGAATCGGACAGCTGCATATTTCCCTTAATTTTTTAGGAAATATTTTATTAACGTTATCTCTTTTGTTAATTCAAGTTATTAAACATCTCATACATTTCAAGCATGTTTCCCAGACACCATCTACTGTCTCCAGTTATGATGATGTCCATCAACAGCGGTAGGTGAGCCGAATGGAGCAATAGACGGAGCAGTAGTAGTCTCCATGAATCATTATATCTAGTGTGCGTTCTAGTGTGCGTTCGTGGAAATACTTTAGTGTCAAAACAGTATCATCTGAATCAGACTTAAAAATAACAATTTGTGTTAGAAGTTGTTTTGAAAATTTAAAATGAAATTTTTATCTCAAACGTATTTTATAAAAGTGTATTGATGTACTTTTCCTGACTGTCTAAACTCTGTTAAAGAAGTATATTTATCGACTTAGAATTAAATTCTTTCCAAGTCACATGTTTCCTTGTTCTTCGTGTAAAATATGTCTGCTCAAAGAGAAATTGAAATGATTTGGTCGAAATCACGTGGAAACCAACAAAGTGTTGTACAATGTACGAGATAAAATGACAAGATAAATATCTTGTCGTTTAATGTTTCGCACGTTCTTCATAAAACGTAAGTCCTTAGTACAGACTATAAATAGCGTGAGCTTAGGGCAAGAATAACAGACATGTCTAACCTCAAACGGATAATGCTATGATTTATACGACATCACTAATCTATCTTGGAAGTACAAATGAAACATACGGCACCCCGTAGACGGTTTCCAGGTGATAGGGTAATTCCAAGTCTCGAAAAACGTCTCTCAATGATAAATGGTTACTTTTCAGGTCTAATAGAACCTTTTCAGTTCCTAAGAAGCTCAACGTTTGTTGACAGATTGATGCAAGTTAAAGCAAGGGATCCAGTAAATTGATCAGTGGGTAAGGGAGTGAGTGATATAGTATGTACGTATTGTTATGTATATCTGATTTAATTTATATTTGATTTGATTCAATTGTTTATTTATTAGTTTTAATTTTTTTTTAATTTTTTACAATTCCATTACATACTATTGTAATGTAATTTTATTTACTAGATTTTATATTTTCCAGAACTTCAGTTCAGTTTTTTGAAAACCTAATGCATCTAAACTGACCGAGTTCCTGACCTTATTTGATGACTGGGAAGTAAACAACTTTTTCTTAATTTTTTTATTCTGTCTTAAGTGGCAGGGTCCAGTTTCGTAAATTGCCCCTTGGCAAATTTCTTAACTTAAGGATATGGTGTGACTTTTTTTCAGCTATTATTGTTTACTGTTTAAAGATATGGCTATATTTGTGAACTAAGTGTTTTGGGCTTGTGTTGTTCTTGAAATTGATGTCAGGCATGTACACCTTCCATAGTTACTCTGTAGTATGTTGATAGTGAAATAGCAATAGTCAGCTAGGAAGAAGAGCTAGCCTCCCATAGCAGTAGACACGTGGGTTCAAGGCAAGTAGAGTATCTCAAAAACGGCGTGGATGGCAACTATTCTGAATTGCATCAAATTATTTAGTAGACAATGTTTTTCAAAATTTTCATCCAGGGAAAAGTCTTGCGTTTGCACTGTGAGCACCACATGCTGTCAAAAATGGCATTTGGATGTGAAAAATGCATGTATAAAATAGGGGTTGGGGTGCATAAACTTCGTCTGCTATGAACTGCCTTTGACTTATCTGGTCAAGTGAATAATATTGTTATGCTTTGTTTTAATATAGGTATCTAAAAATATGGACCTTTTTGACCTCACTTGTGTATTTGAATTTTTATGACTTTTATACTAGGTCGCTGATTGCGGCATTACATTTGTACATAAAACTGGCTCTTGGCCCCTAAGTGTAGGCTTCAAAGAGTGAAATCGAGGCTGTAATGGGAGTACATGACTTTAGAGATGTAAATAGCTTCTACGTTGTTATCGAAACATATAGCAATTATATCGAATATCTGGTTTTATCTGAGGGTTGACCTTTAACCGGCGACTGTTTTGCACAGTAGCCAGATTTATTAGTGATGTTTTGAGAAATAATTTCAGTTGAGCTATTAAACACTTAGACGTCAAGGTGCTCTTTTTGTTGTAACCAGTTGGATTTTAATACATTAATTTTTCTTCAAATTATTTGTATTCTAAGAGATTACTTTTCCTGGAAATATTTAAGTGACGTACAGAATACTTGGACAAGGAAATTTATTAAAATTTTATTCGGAATTCCAAACTGAAATATTATTTTCTGTGTTCAACAAGGAACTGTTGACTCATAAGGACAACACTGACTATTGCATACGTCATCGTCCTCCCACTTTGATTTTTTTTTATCAGGACTCCAACTCAGATTGATTTAAGACATTTTATTTCTAGGATTTCTATTTTTTAATTTTTGGATTACTTTAGATTTGATTCGTAAAACCGTAATTTATTTTCCTCATTTTTACCTTGTTTTTCTAGGGAAATAAATTATTTTTAAAATTTTACAAACCTTTCTGCCTTCACTTCTTTCTTGCTACTGTTTATGAGAGCCTAAATGCTTATGTATGTCTGTATGTCTGTATGTATGTATGTATGTATGTATGTATGTATTGTTACATATATCTGATTTAATTCATATTTATTTTAATTTAATTGTTTGTCAGTTTTAAAATTTTTATTTATTTTATGCTGTTATAATGTAAATTTATTCACTGGAGATGATATTTTTCCAGAAAATCGGTTGACCTGAATCATTCTTTTGTAAATACCAGGTGTTGATCTAAATCCTGACCTTGTTTCAGAATTTGTAGTAACCTTCGTAAACAAGTTCTATTTTATTTTATAAGGATTGGTTTTCGTCAGGGTAATTTTTGGTGTACGTGACATAAACACGATCTCGTGACCCCCCCCCCCTTTCGATTTCGCAATTCCAGTTTTTCTATTACTGCGCATTTGTTAGTTTTAATAGAGATGCGTAGAGAGAGGGCTTTTTACACTGATGTCAAGTTATTTTGTTGTAGCCAGATTTGGAGTTATAATTTTCTTCAGATCAGTTGGATTTCAAAAGGATTAATTCTTTTTTCTCGGGAAATATTTTGAGGAGTGGTCTCACAGAAATTTTGGAAAGAAATTGCTTACAAATTTAACTTGGATTTCCGACACCGGGGTGTCATTGTTTGTATTTCTACAAGGAGCTGTAGACTTCAACACTACAGATTATAGCATATGTCATCGTCTTCCATCTTAGAGTCTTCGTCGAGATTCGAACGTGAAATCAGTAGAACATTTTGTTATTAGGACTACTAAAATTTTATTCTTGGACTATTTTTGAAGAATTTTTTGATTTGATTATATAAAACCGTATGTTCATATTAGTTTTATTTTTACAGAATTTTTCCAGGAAAATAAATTATTTGTTAAATTTTTAAAAGCTTGTTGTTTTCACTCGCTCTGTGTTACTATTTATTCGAGCATAAACACGTAACAGTATGTATGTATGTATGTATGTATGTATGTATGTATGTATGTATGTATGTATGTATGTATGTATGTATGCATGCATGCATGCATGCAGGCAGGTAGGTAGGTAGGTAGGTAGGTAGGTAGGTATGCATGCATGCAAGCATGCATGAGTGCATGTATATCTGTATGTATTACAGTGTAAGTTCTGTTTGTATGTCAGTAGTTTGACCTGACTCTCGTGTCTCTTTTACTTTATAATATCTACGGAAATAACGTATGCATATCAAAAGAAAGGACACAATGCATGTGAATAGTTGGCAGTGAAACATGTAAATGTGGACTAAAAGTCTGTTTACCTGGGGTGAGTGGGGGTCTATTATTATCTTGATTTGTTTCATTATCATTGTAATAGGTTTATCACTGGATAGGGGAACACCATCCCAAGGTCATCTTACAATCAAACATTCTGAGTTATCAGTTAATGTTAGGATAATAAATATGATAATGAATACTGTTACGAGTATATGCTCTTAAAATAAGTAACAAAAAAGAGTGAAGACAACAAGCTTTGTATAATTTAACAAATAATTTATTACCCATGACTACAAAATTATACAAAAATAAGAAAAAAGAACTTACGGTATTGCGAATTGAATCCAAATTGTAATCCAAGAGTTAAAACACAAGTCCTATCAATGAAAAGTTCTAAGTGAATCACAGTTCAAATCCTGATGAAAATCCGAGATGGAAGGTAACGACGTATGCAGTAGTCGGCCATGTACTGATGTTTCAACAGTCTCTTATGGAATCACATAAAATATTATTCCAATTTTTTAATTCCGCAAAAACTCCCGTAAATGTCTTTGTCCAAGAATTAATTAAGAGCACTTTTGTATTTCCAGAGAAAACAATCATTTGAATTCAATAATTTGAAGAAAATGAAATTTCAGCCCCAAACTGGACACAACATAGAACAACTTGACCTCTCAAGTGTTAAGGTACGACTGACGGAATTCGTATCATAACATCAGTTATAAGACTAACTAAAACGCAAAACAGTTTCCCGGATGGGGGTCAGTAGTTCATCCTTCTGGAAAAAATAGAAGTTTGTTTATGAATTAACACGTGCCTCACGTTACGTAGTCCAGGTATGACCTTGGCTCAACTTAATGATTCTTACTCTGAGACAGATAAAAAAAAAATATAAGAAAAGTTGTTTACCAAGACTGTCACTGATTTTAAGGTCAGCAACAAGATACAATGTTTCTATTATTAGGTATTTACATCAATGAAACAAATTAAAAAAATAAATGAAGTCAAACAGAACTCAGCTTAATTCTGAAAACAAATAAAGTCCAGTAAACAATATTACATTACTATAACATGTAATGAAAAAAATTAAAGCTCACAAACAAACAATTAAATTAAATATATATAACAATACAGAAAAGAGGAAAGTCTGTTGGGCCCCGAGTGGTCCAGTGGTCCAGAGCTTTATTAATCACCCCATCTCAACACTGTCCGCGTTGGTTCGTGTCTCGGGTTCAGCTGATGTGGGTGTCTGAGAAAGCTTGCCAGTAGCTTCTCGTGGGTCGGTGGTTCTTACCGAGGTTTTCCCGGGTTCTTCACACGCCTTTTATAATAGTCGCCAGGTATGGCCCATCATGTAATGAGAAATGGCGTTAAACCCACAACAACAAAGTCAACAATGTTTTGTTCCGTTTTTTTTTTTTTTTTTTTTTTGCACTCTAGTTTCTTATTTGCATAGGATTAAAGTTTTTAAGAAAAATAATTTCCCAGGTTTTCCGAACTGTTTATCCTGGCTTTTTAAAACAATGATATTGTATATCTTAGGTATTGTTAATATAACTTTTGATTCCATTTATTTCCTTTATTTTGGTGTATGATTGATGTGTGTAATTTGGGTTATAATGTATACAGCCTGGACTTCAACGATGAATTGTAAAAAGAAAGTAGCAGATAATTTTTGTATACATTTTATGTATTTTGTAATACAGTCATTGCATTCAAAATTCTGGTACTGGCTATTCCAGCAAAATTTGTTTTCGTTGTTTTAATAACGCTAAAGTTAGTGCACTTTAATGTTGGTTTCTTTGAGGACATTGGATCAGCGATTTTGATTAACCGTGTGTTTGGATCATGTACAGTTTCCACAAGTACAGAATGTAAAGAAATGTCAACAAATTCAAGTAGCATAGAGGTATGCCAACATTCTCTCCATTGTTCATGCTGCAAATACAACCAACTTTATCTTACACCTGTCATTCTCTCAGACGTACTTAAATATCTGTAGAGTGCCCCCCACCCACCCACCCAAATAAAATAATAAATAAAAGCAAGTAAGAAAATATCTTAAACGAGATATCTACCCATGACCGGATGGCGAATTTTTCATTTCTTGCATGGCTTTTTATAACTATTTGATTAAAAACATAAATGGTAGATTGAATCTGCAAGCAAAAGAAATATAATATTTAACCCAAACTTATCACGAAATACAATTATCTAACTGTTTACTTCATAAAACTTTATTTTTCTCGGACATGATTTGCGAAAAAAGGTATTAAATGCTCCAAAACCTTTACGTAATATGACTTCATAGAGAGCTGTTCAGTGCTTTAATTAACTTTAAATTAATGTTTATAACAAGTATATTTGACATAATCTAATATATTAATTATGTCGTTCTCTTAAAAAAATGATTAGTAGCGACTATTCAATTAATTAATTTAGCGGTAGAATGGAAAGAGATGAACTTTAGTATTATTTATAATATATTATATTAGTATATTTATAATTGAGTAGATTACAAATCTCAGACCACCATTCACTAGTTAATACTTGCACCCAAATGTCTTGCACAGTAGTAAAATCCTATTTTGTTTTCAAAAGATATTATAAATTAATTTTAGTGAGATTTGTTTCTGAAAAATTTATTGCGTTATACTCCTGCTTGTCATATTCATCGTGGACTAAATGGTTTCGTACATCATGTTTCTATATTTTTAGGATGTGGAATACTGAAGACAATTAGTTTATTGTGTCGAGGTTTTCTTTGTATCATATGAAATGGTATTAAATTACCATCATCGCCTGTATCTAGTTCTTGTTAAGGAGAACAAAAATACTCTGGGATAAATATTCGTTTATTTTGTAGCTTTCTTTCCAGTGTGATACTGCCAAAATGAGCTTTAACGCCCTTCTCCATAAATTCCAGATATCCTCTTTTATTTTTAAATATAAATATTGAATTTTAAAAATATTTGTATTGACACGACTTCCCCACCATCCATTTTCATCTTCCAACGGTATTTTGGTCCATCTTATCTTACTGTACCAAGTGAATTATATAAAATGATTCATATTTAGTCTAGCCATCACGTTATATATATTTAACTTGCATTGTTTGTTAGTCATTTCTTATTTAAGTTTTGTTTCATTATATGTTGTCGGCAAGCAACATTGTATCTAGTTGCTGACCTTGTCCAAATTCAGATTCAATAAATTGAGCTTAAACAAACAAAAAAAATTCTGATTGAGGCACGTTATCTTAAGTCAAGGAAATTTTATTTTTGGGGGTATATTTATGCTTTGATTATGTGATTTCTGTCACGTGCTTTGTGGTAACAAACTTTCTATTCCTTCTTGATCAAGGAACTTTTGATCCTCATCCAAGGTTTTGTTTTGCGTCTTCGCTTGTCATATAGCTGATGTTTTTCTGAAAATATGTTATTTGTGCTTTAAGATCTTGGCAGTTGTATTGTGTCCAGTAATTCATTTGGGCAGGAATTAATTTCTTCAAATTATTTAATTCAGGTGATTTTTATCTGGAAATACAGAGTGCCCGTAAGAAAAGATTCTTGGAGAGAGACATTCGCTGAGATTTATAGTGATTTCAAACCTGGAATTATATTTTTGTGATTCAACAAAATAATGTTGGTGCAACACCACGATACAGGCCACCACATGCACATTCATATCTTCAGTGTTGGGTTTAATTTGGAATTTCACTAAGTGTATTCAGAACTTTAATTATTACATTTTAATTCATAATACTGTAAGTCACAGTTTTGCATTTTCAGTTTGTATTCTATAATAATAAATTATTTTTTGAATGCTGTAAAGCTTGATGCTTCTCAATCTTTTCTATTACTTAGTACATTAAGAAAATGATTATCAGCATCCCATCGGTTACTTTTTAGGGTAAGAGGAAACCCAACACTATCTTTAAAATAAAACTTGGAAACTATTTCACAACTTTTAATTATTTCAGTGTTTCATTGCTTTCAGGTTTACAGGCAGGATCTTTCTTGCACACAGTCTTTGATTATTTCACACTGGCATTAATCACTAAACATGCAAATTATCATAATGGTTGAATAATTAATCTACACCTTTGGTATAGAACTAGTTAAACTGAACTGTTCGTACATTGCTTAGAGCCAACCATTGTGAAATTCACATATAAACAAACAGTTTAAATGGTCATTTTGGATAGTATTTTGTTCCCTTAAGGCCCAAATATATGTGTTTAGTCAGGCATGACGACTGATAATATTTTGTGCTAAATCTAGAATGATGACTTTCATCCCAATAAAAATATTTATAAAAATTGAAAATGTAATAAAATATATACAAATAGACTGTGTTCACTGTTTAAATATCAGGTATTGAAGCGGAACGTTCTGTGTCATATTGAAAACAAAGGTTCCTAAAAATTTAAAACGTATTGGTTAAAAATGAGAAAATTACGTTTTCTATATGCTACAAGAAAATGAAACTAATATAACAATAAAGGTCTCCCGTATAGATAGATGTACATAATTTAGTGATACAAATTTAATAAACCACAGTCTAAAAGGTTTTACCATATACGATATAACTAAATTCCCTAAATGCAGCCAATTTGGGTAGCACATGTAAAAAAATATACTTAAGCATACATGTGAAGAAACTATGATACAAATTGAAGAAATAAATCCGCACAGCGTGTGCTTGATCCTGTCATGAATAGCGCCTACCATCCACGTGACAAAACTTCGGTTATAAACAGAATTATATGCAAGCTTTACTTGAAATTAAAAATAGTTGTCTATAACCGTTGACGGTTCAACTGTTTCAGCATTTAGTAATCGGGTAACCTACAATCCTGACCCAATCGTATAGAGTCAACTGAGCAAATATATAAATAAACCGAAATAACTTTCTCACTGTCAACATTTGTGTCAAAACTAACTTCTTTAAACTTTAACGGAAATATTGTAACACATCTGTTTTAGATGCAGCCCAGTGCTATTCATGTACCGTAACCTGCTTTTGTAACGGATCTGTCCTACATTACAGTCCTGTGATATGCATGTAACGTAACCTGCTTTTGTAACCCATCTGTCCTAGATGCAGTCCTATGCTATACCTGTCCAGTAATATGCTATTGCAAAACATATGTACCAGATGCAGAACAGTGTTACGCATGTACCGCAATCTGCGAGATGCCGGCCAGTTCTATGCATGTATCGTAATCTGCTATTGTAGCACGTATGTCCCAGATATAGCCCAGTGCTACGCATATACCGTAATATGTTTTTGCAACACATCTGCCCCAGTTGCAGCCCAGTGTTAAGCAGGTACCGTAACTTGCTATTGTAGCAGATCTGTCCTAGATGCAGCTCAGTGTTATGTATGTACCGTAATAAATTCTTCTGATATATGATAAAATGCTGTCTTTACTCAGACTTTAAGCAAACTGGTCTCAGACTTTACGTAAATTTGTCTCAGACTTTACGCAAAATAGTCTCGAACTAGTATCAGACTTTATACAAACTGGTCTCAGACTTTACGCAAACTGGTCTCTAACTTTACGCAAACTAACCTCAGACTGTACGCAAACAAAAATAATACTTTACTCAAACCGGTCTCAAACTGGTTTCAGACTTTACGCAAGCTAGTCTCAGACTTCAAGCAAACTGATCTCAAATTGGTTTCAGACTTTACGCAAGCTAGTCACATACTTTACGCAATCTAGTCCTCTCACACGCATTCAGCAACACAAAAACCTATTTTCTTCCTTCGACTGTTCAGGCATCTTCTTCATTTTAACGTTAGTAATACTAAAGGTTGAACACACTGTTTGAGTGATCCTGACAAAGGACCTGTTTCGCACTGCTTAATGCATAAAGTGACGAAAAATATGACATAACAATTAAAGCTCAAATACAGAGTTCGTGCAAAAGCAAGTGTAAAATATCATTGTATAAGTAAAGTGAACGGAGTGAAAAACTTTCATAACGTTGCAATTATTGCCGATTGGCACTTTATACGCGGGTGTTTGCGACCGCGATTAATCGGTAACGATTCGTGTAATGAGTTACAGGTGACTGGTTAAAGGAATTTACTAACCGTTTTCACCTCTAGCACTTAGCAAATTCTTCACTAAATAGCATGTTATTCTTTGGGTTCTGTTCTATCTATTTATAAAATTATTATTTCATTTAAGTCATATTTGGGGTATTTCGTTATGTGTTACCAAACCCCTTACATTTATCGACCCAAATATGAAAGCCGTTGGATAAAACCGATATGACAAGAGCTAAACACCTGCATGCGAAATAAAATATGTTTGAATTAAGAGCTAAAGAAATTCATGTTTTCTTTTTCTTCCAAATTTCAACCACTTCCCACCACAGCCATTATTTTTGTATTCTTTTCAATTTGGTGTTTGACAAATAAAACTAGGTTGAGCGTTCACTTTGATTTGAAAGATTGGCGTGATTGTAGACGTGTTAAGTTTAGTATAGCGATTTGTATTTTGCAAACTCTCTCATATCATAATACATTTTTGAGAATTTATTTCTTCACTTTTAAAGTCTGCTCATTTTAAAAATTAGGTCTGAAATCAAAATTAATTCCGTCTAAATATTCTTATTTAATTAAAAAATGTATTTATTTGTATTTTTTTAGCTGGCAGACTGTGAATATTATTTGATTATTTGATATAATTTGTATGGACTATATCAGCACCACGGTTTCTATTGGAACAAGGGAGGTTCTAACTAGGCCCTTACCTCAAAGTTAAAACCATGTAAGTATACGAAAACGTTTAACTATATTCTGCATGCTGGGCAGTGTCTTAGCTGTTTCTTTTATCGCGGTATGCAGCGTTCAGTTCCGATGTCTAAATGTGAGTTGCTTGACTATTTAGCGTTCAGTTCAGATGTCTAAATGTTTTACTTGACTATGTTGGGCTCATTTCAGAGATCTAAATGTGTATTGCTTGACTATGTAGCGTTCAGAGCATTTCAGAGGTCTAAATGTTCTACTTGACTATGTAGCGTTCAGAGCATTTCATAGGTCTAAATGTTCTACTTGACTATGTAGCGTTCATTTCGTAGGTCTAAATGTTCTACTGGACTATGCTGGGCTCAGTTCAGATATCTAAATGCGAATTATTGACTGTGTATGGTTCAGTTTAGATATCCGAATGTGAATTGCTTGACTCTGTTGGGTTCAGTTCAGAAGTCTAAATGTGTTAGCAAAGCACGGTCTATCGGTAATATGTGTGTTCTCATACCGAGGAAACTATCATCACTTGTAAAATGGTCATGCAAATTCCGAAAGAAACGTGTCACTAAATATCAGATACATTTGATGAATGTTTTGCATTTCGTGTATATGTCACGGATAATGTGTTGTACATGTAACTCACGGCATGATCAATGTGGGATACCATTTACCCTAAAGAAGTACGTGCTATATCTCTTTATGCACATGTGATCCGATCAATATTAACATCCAATAAACGTATACAGAATACAGAGTACCATCTCTATTGAATTATGACTGGCCTTAACCATACTGTATTCCATTCCTTCATATCCTGAAATGGACACGATATTAATATGCTTTTTATTTTTACACCAACACACCCACCACCACCACCCATGATAGAAGAATAGAACGCGCGTTGTTGTATCATCCGTGTCATCCTATGATTTTAGTAGCAGTTTGAACAATCTAGAGAGAACTGTATGTGATTCAAGCAAACTGAATCATCATAGCTCAACCTACACTAATGACCTGCTACCTTGCAAGATGAACGATAACTGTTTCATTTGAAGCAAGAACGCATCAGGTCAAAGAATGAATTCCACATTTGCGTGATGAGCGAACTAAAGTAACAATTTATTTAGATCAACCAAATTGAAAGGGTTAAACGCTTGAATGCAAATGTCTAACAGCGATAACCATCAAAGACATGCAGAGCTGTCAATTAGGGTAATCTAATCATATCATATTACTCACATTACGAAAGAGAAACCCGCCGACTTACTTCAATAGGATCTAATAAGCATGTTTTGTTGATGGGATCCACCAGACTTAAAGCGACGGTTTTGTACATGCCACAATTCATAGGATAACGTAATTCGTAGGATATTTTTTAACAGCATCAGATTTATGACTTTGGTCGCCAAATCAATAACCCTACATCTAATCATGATTGTCGGCAGGACACTAAAACTGCGAACTAAATAAAACCTCTAAGCAAGCGTCTAATAGATTAGACACTACGTGTTTGTATACCAAAGAAAATCAGAAATGATATATATTCCCGACGAGTACCGTGGCATGGGACTTGTATCCCCGACGGGTACTGTAATATGGGACTTGTATCCCGACGGATACTGTAGTATGCTATTATTATTTAATTGATGTTGTTTGATATCATCTAATGATATAATAAAATCAATAATTTATTGACAGTATAAATTCCAGGTTTTGCTTCTTTGACAGTTTTGATGTTGCCATATCCAAAATTTCAGTTTAAGAAATTACAATTTTTTTTTATTTGACATCAACATTGTGTTTTATTTTTATATAAGCAAATTTATGTTTCTATTTTTCTAAAATGATATTTTGTCGACAATTCCAAACAAAATGAATTATTCTTTAAATTCGAACCATGGTCAGTGAAATAAGAATATCAGTTTAATAATAAACTGAGAAAAAAGTTTTCTTTGTAATTTTTTCAAAAGTGTAGCCCACACTGCAAGAACTCTCTTAAAACTTCAACACGACAGAGATTCTTTGGTTTCCTAATTATGAAGAAAATTGTGGAGCCTTTTGATAACATAAAAATAACTAAAAACTATATCAGAGAAAACAAATGTTGTATCAAAATTGTAAAAAAAGTACTTCAACTAAAAATATCAAAAATTTGATATAAAACAAGTTTTTCGGTTATGATGAATTTTATTTACGATACATTGCAAGTTGTTCATGAAGTATTTTAAAATATTGCAAATATATAAAAGTTCTCAAATTCAAATTGACATAATTCGCATTATATATATATATATATATATATATATATATATATATATA